>BOPN01012959.1:7500-10133 GCA_017312705.2 Penaeus japonicus | reverse complement strand
CCTCCCTCCCTCCCCCGCGCAGATCCCGAAGTCGGCGACGCAGCTGCGCGCCTTCAACTGGGCCAAGATGCCCGACTCGCGCGTCTCCGGGACCATCTTCGCGTCGCTGGACGAGTCGCCGCTCTACAAGTTCATGGACCTCGAGGACATCGACAAGACCTTCGACGCCGCGGCCGGGAAGAAGGCCAACGGCGAGGTCGGTCTGTGTGTGTGCGTGTGTGTGTGCGTGTGTGTGTGTGTGTTTGTGTGTGTGTGCTTGTGATTGTATATATCTTTTATTTATTCATCTAATTATTTGTTTATAATATTTGATTCATTTCCCTTGGTCCGCACTTGATTTTCGTCCCCCTCCCCCTTCCGCCCACCTACCCCCACCATCCCCTTGCATCCGCGTATTTTTCACGCCCCTGTTTTCCTCCCTCTCTCTCCTTCGAACTCTTTCTCCCTCCCTCTCTTATCCGAGTTCCCTCTCTCTAATCTCACTCCCCCCTCTCCCCCTTCCCCCATCTCTCTCCAACCCAAATTCTCTCCCTCCCCCTCCCACTACCTCCTCCAACCTCCCTTCTCCCCCCAATCTCTCCATCTCCCCTCCCTTCTCCCCCCAATCTCTCTCCCTTCTGCTTCTGCGTGGCCAGGGCGAGAAGACGCTGGAGCGCATGAAGTCTTTTCTTACCCGAGTCTCCCCCTCCCCTCCCTCTCTCCTTCCCCTCGCCCTCTTATGAAATTCGTTATTGCAACAAAATTACCATAATTTGCAGTTGAACGAAATAGTTCCAGGAACTCGGGCTCTTAACCGAATAAATGACATAACCTGATAATACTTTGCAAACTTAACCGAACTCCGAACTTCTTGTCTTTCTCCTTCCCAAGTATTAAGAATCTCTCTTTTATTTCTTTCTTCCTTTCTTTGTGTCTTCATATACTTTCTTTATCTGTTGGAAGATAAATATTCTATGGCGCAAGTTCCGAATGGTTTTGAAAAGCGCGGGAAATTCCTGGATTTCGGTGGGGGGAGGAGGGAGGGGGGTAGAGATTCGGTTTTGGCGGGAAAAATGGCCTTTTTCTTTTGGATTTGTTTTATTTATTTGTTTCATCTTTTTTTATCGGTTTGTTTATTGATTGTCAATCTTTTGATGTTTCTTAGCTGAATGGGATGGTAGATTTAAAGGGAAGAGCGTTATTATAGCATATGTCTTCTGGGTAATTTGCAGAATTGTGAAGTTGAGACGAGATAATTTGCCCTATTCAAACGACTTTATTTATTTATTTATTTTACTTTTTCTGTGCAATAAGGCGGTTATGATGGTGATTTTTTTGACAACAGAAGAAAACTATATTTACATTTTCCAAACACACACACACACACACACACACACACACACACACACACACACACACACACACACACACACACACACACACACACACACACACACACACACACACACACACACATACACACACACACACACACTGTTACCACCTCACACACGCGTCCGTATGAGAAGATTCAAAAGATATGGGGCGCGTTCGGTTGTTTTGACCGGATTCGAAGGGAGGGAACCCAATCGGACGGTCAACTCCTTTGATGGATGACAAATGGATGATGATTCATGTAGATGTAAGTAGACACCCCCTCCCCCCTCTCTCTCTCTCTCCTCCTCCTTCTTCTGCCCGCCCCCGCCCCCTTACTTTCCGCTGCCGTCTCTCCCCCGCCCTGCTTCCCTCCCTCTTCTTCTTCTTCCCCCTCCCCCTCTCTACTCCCTACTTTCCGCTGCCGTCTCCCCCGCCCCCCTCCCCTCCCTTCCTTCTTCTCCCCCTCCCCCTCTCTACTCCCTACTTTCCGCCGCCGTCTCCTCCCTCCCCCTCCCCCCGCTCCCTCCCTCTCCTTCTCCTATCTCCCTCTCGCTTCTCATCCACCCCCACCGCCCACACTCTCTCTCCCTTACCCCATCTCCCCCCCCTCCCCCCCACCGCCTGCTGTGAAACCCGCTTGGACGCTAATGGCTGGTCATTACGTCACCGGATGACGTATAATGAAGGGGAGGAGGAGATGGCGGTGAAGGAGGAGCAGGAGGAGAAGGAGGAAGAGGAGGAGGAGGAGGTGGTGGTGGGAGTGGTGGTGGTGGTGGAGGTGGAGGAGGATGAGGAGGAAGAGGAGGAGGAGGAGAAGAAGAAGAAGAAGAAGAAGAAGAAGAAGAAGAAGAAGAAGAAGAGGGAGAAGAAGAAGAAGAAGAAGAAGTAGTAGTAGAAGGAGGAGGGGGAAAAGGAGGTAGATGGGAAAGGAAGAGGAGGTGGATGAGGAAGAGAAAGAGAAGGAGTTGGAAGAGGTGGAGGGGGAAGAGGAAGTGGAGCTAAAGGTGGAAGAGAAAGTGCAGAAGGAGAAAGAAGAGAGGGAGGAGAAGATGAAGAAGAACGAAAAGAAAGAAGACGAAGAAAAATAAAAAATAAAAAAAAGGAGAAAGAGAAAGAGAAAGGAAAGGAAATGGGAAGATGAGGTAGAAGAAGTTGAGTAAAACGAAAAAAAAAAAAAAATTGTGCATTTTTAAAAATCTCGGTTATCTATTATTATTGTTGTTTTGTTTGTTTATTTTTGAAGATATAACTAACCTATTTTTTTTCTTACAGGTATG
>BOPN01012959.1:0-2500 GCA_017312705.2 Penaeus japonicus | reverse complement strand
ATCTTTGTTGATGATTTTAATGCAGTTTATGTACTGAGAGAAAGAGATACTTCAATGTGGTGGTGATGGATAATCCGAGAAAAGGAGTGATATATTTGTAACAGTAGAAGGAAACGGATAGGGAATAGTTTGAATAAAGTGTAAGTAGGTGAAGAAAATACTTAATGAAAAGGAAGGAATTACGAAACACTGACACCCGATTATAACACGACAAAAGAAACATGAAAACGTATGATAAATGATGTGAATATTAGTAATGGAAAAACGGTTATAAGATGCGATAGATTGATAAAACAATGTAAATACCGATGGCAAATAAATAAAATCCTAGCAATAGCATTATCCTTTCTTGCAACTACGATAAAAAAAGGATAAGAGTAGGACCTCAGGGCAGGTAGAAGGAGGAGGGGGAGATGGGGGTGGGAGCGGGGGGGAGGGGGGGAAATGAAGGATGGGCAAGGGAGGGCTAGATGAGGATAGGTTAGGAGAGAAGGATGATGATGGAGGGGGGTGAGGATGATGAGGGAGGGGGAGGGAGGTAGGTTCAGAGTGAGGGGGGTTAGGAAGGAGGGGGAAGTTAGGGAGGTAGGTTAGGAAGGAGGGGGAGGTGAGGGTGGTAGGTTAGGAGGGGGGAGGTGAGGGAGGGAGTTTAGGAAGGAGGGGGAGGTGAAGGAGGTAGGATAGGAGGGAGGGGGAGGTGAAGGAGATAGGCTAGGAGGGAGGGGGAGGTGAGGGAGGGAGTTTAGGAGGAGGTTAGGAGGGAGGGGGAGGTGAGGGAGGTAGGTTAGGAGGGTGGGGGAGGGAGGGGGAGGGGGGGTGCTGGGCCGGTCAACCACAGGTGAGATTGTGATGATTTGTAGAGGTGCATCGCCTGGGGGAGAAGAGGGAAGCAGAGAAGAGAATGGAGAGATGGAGGAAATGCCGATAGGGGTGTGAGATGAAGAAGGAAGGAAATAGGTGGAGATGAAAATAAAAGGAAAGGAAGAATATAAGAAATATAATAAAGATGAGAAGGACATGAGATGACATGGCATATTGATATAGTAAAATGAACGTAAATAAATGTGTATAATAATAATTGCAATACCACTTTCTAAATATATAATCCCAATTTGAAAAAAGGGAACAAGCGCTTTACGAAATAATTAGAAAATAAGAAGCGAAAAAAATAAGAGAGATAAAGAAAGAAAGAAAAAAAAGTCTATTCATATACGTGAACTAACTATCCTCCCCCACCCTCCAAAAAAAAAAAAAAAAAAAAAAATCAGACGGTCCCCTCTCCTCCCTCCCTCCTAAAAAAAGAAAGATAAATAAAAAATAAAAGATAAAAAAGAATGAGACGGGATGGAATGTGCAGTTGTTGCTGGAGGTGAAGCTTCGTTGGTGTCGAATCAAGATGGCCGAACCGCCTGACGAGACGCGGATTCTTGTACCTTTCCTTGAGGGCATTTTCGCTCGGCATTTCTGTCTCGTTCGTGTCTTGTTTTTCTCTCTATTTATTAATTTTTCATGGTAAGTCATCATTCCTTTTTCTCTGTTTCTCTTTCGGTGATATTTTATATTTTCGCTCGGCATTTCGTGTCTTTTTTTTTCTATATATATATTATTTTTTCATGGTAAGAGTCATCATTCCTTTTTCTCTGTTTCTCTTTCGATAATATTTTTGTTGTTGTAGCTGATAGATGGTGGTAATTGTTGTGTCGTGTTATTCGCACTCCAATTTCTGTGCGTATTAGCGGCTACAATGCGCGCCTCAATAGCAATTTGTTATTCCTTTTTCCCTTCTCTTTCTGCCTCGAGCAATATTGTCCAACGATTGCACACTAACTCTTTGTTGTCATAACAACGTTATTCTGATCACAAATGGACTATATTGCTATTGTCTCTGATATCGAAATTGGACTTTTGTATACCGTGTTAATATGTGTACCATGTTGACAACATTGTCCGAATCGGTGGAATGTGAGGTATTGCCTTTTTTATCTTTGAAATGGTGAAAACGGATATTGTATGTATTTGTTAACTATTTTTTAAATACTACTCTCATCCAGATAGATTTTCAGGATTTTGAGCATAAACTTTTTTTATATATATAAAACGTTGAAGTACAAAATACAGGGAAAAAAACGTACGATTTCGCTCCAGTTCTCATTAAACGAAGTATTTCAAATTCATTTACAAAACGGGAACACAAGTGTTCTTATACAACTAGATTATACGGATAAAAGTTTATGATATAAAAAACATTCAGACACTTCAGATTCAAAGTGAATCGAAAAAAGCTTCCGATTTCGCTGTTTACTCTTAAGAAAAGGCGTTATTTTTCAAATTCAGACACGCAACGGCCAACGCAAATCCACCTCAGAGGAACCGCCGGGTTTTCTCACCTCTTCCTTCAGGTTAAAGTGGTTCGAGTGTGACACAACAGACTGTTATAACTCTTACCGAAAGAAAGAGGACTATTGGCACCTTGGATATATTTATCTGGATTTCCAAACGG
>BOPN01012958.1:5000-10134 GCA_017312705.2 Penaeus japonicus | reverse complement strand
TCTCTATCTATCTATCTATCTATCTATCTATTTGTCTGTCTACCTATCTATCTATCTATATCTCTCTGATGCAGAGAATATTAGATACATCCATCCACCCAAGACACAAAAATCACATTCGAACACTTGACTAAATCACGTGGACTCCGCTCGCCTCGAAATCACTCATTTCTTCTCTCCTTTGAAAATCTCCTCCTACTTATTCTTTCTTCTTTCTTCGTATTTCTCTCTCTCTTTTTTTCCCCCCTTCCTCCTTCACATCGTCATGATATCTCCAGGTCTCGAGTTTCTAACATGATTAGATTGATAATGAGGCACGTAACTGCGTTTTTAGGTTTAAACAAGAAAGGCCTCAGACGTGGGCTTGCGACATCGCGTCCGAAAGGCACGGCCGTGGCTTCAACTTCCCCGGATGTGACGTTCGGTTATATGTCTTGGAGAATTCAAATTCCTCATTTTTTTAATTATTGTTAATATCATCATTGTTGTTTTTGTTCTCGTTCTCACCAACAATGATAAAGATTATGATGGTAGATAATATCATACCACACCAAACAAGTTTACTAGAATAAGAAACTAATCCATAAATTATCTAGTAAATATCGTTTTTAATGGATTTTCTCTCTCGCTTTTCTTTAACATATTAGAGTGTTTTTACCATTCAGTGATTCTGAACATATTGACGAGAAAGACTTATTACTGCATTAATAGTGGCAATGGTGATGATAATAATGATAGTCATGGTGATAAGACGGTTGATAATAATGATAGTGATAAGACGGTTGATAATAATGATAGTGATAAGACGGTTGATAATAATGATAGTGATAAGACGGTTGATAATAATGATAGTGATAAGACGGTTGATAATAATGATAGTGATAGTGATAAGAGAGTTGATAATAATGATGATTATGATACTGGAAATGATAATGCAATGATGATAATGATGATAAGAGTAATGATAATGATCACAGTAACAATGATTATGATGATTATAATGATGATAACTAAAACAATAAAGATAATGATAAGACTGATGATAATGATTATGATAATAATAACGAACATGATGATGATCACATCTTCAATATTGGAAATAATGATACTAATACCAATGATACAAATATAATAAACACAATAACCATAATGATAAAAAAGAGTAATGATAATGATAACAACGATGATAGTAGCAATGATCATGATAATGATGATAAAGATGATAATAGTTATTATCATCACTTATCATTATTGTTATTATTTCTGTCGTCCTAATTGTTGTCATTATCTTCATTATCATTAGCACAATGATTCCTAATAATGACGATGTAATCATTATCATTACTATTAATATTATTATAACAATGATAATGACAACAATCACTAATATAACCAATTGTAGTCACAGAGATAATCCCAATTATCATTGTTATCATTATTGGCGTTATCATCATAATCGTTGTTATTATTGTCATCATTATCATTTCATTACTAGTAATAATATTACTATCATGATTACTATCATTGTTTATATTATCATTATAGTTGTCACCATCATTGTTGATATTATCATTACCATCATTGTTATCAACATTATTATCATCATTGTTATCAACATCATTATCATCATTATCATTACTTATTATTATCATCATGATTATTCATTTACATCAATATTATCATTATCTGTATTATCATAATAATGATAGCAATAATGTTAGCAATAGAAGTAATAAGTTTAATGATAATAACAATGACAATAAAGATTATTACAATGATGATGATAATAACAGTGATGATAATATCAATAACAATATCAACGATAATGTTAATGATGATGATAATGAGAATAACAAAGATATCAATTACGACAATATTAATAATAATAATGATTATAATGATCATCTTAACCATAATAATGATAGTAATAGCAATAATAAAGATAATAACCAAAAAATAAATAAAAATAAGAAGAATTAAAACCAAAAATAATAGCGATAATAGCAATAATGAAAATAATAAGCCCAATGTTAATAAAGAAAAAATATCGAAATAGCATCATATACCATGAAGACACCTGACATTACTCTCCAACATATTTTATAACTTAAAACGTGTCCAATTTGCTTTCGAAGATGAGCCAACCACAAACGCACTCCGAAAATAAACGGTTCTTCTTCACTGTTAACGTGATATGTCAAAGACCTGTTTGAGAATTCTTCCGTTTTTTTAAGTCTTTTTAATATCCTTTTAGGTGTTTTTTTCGATTTTTTTTTCTTTGGGGGGGGGGGGTCCCTGGTGTAATCATTGTAATATGTCATTAATAAATACCTTGACGTGTTATCAGGATGAATGACTGTCCTTTTTTCTTTTCTTTTTTTTTACATGCGCAGAAATAACTACCTGTGCATGTTTAGAAGTTAACCAGTTGAGTGACGTTCTGAATGGAAAAGCGTGTATACTGTGTGTGTGTGTGTGTATGTGTGTGTGTGTGTGTGTGTGTGTGTGTGTGTGTGTTTGTGTGTGTGTTTACGGGTGTATGAGCAAAGACAGTGAACAAAACCATTGCATAATGCGTTCTGCTTGTATTGCAGCTCCTTTGTACAGATTCGTTAATGTTATTTTTATTTTTATTTGTATATCTTTTTTTTTATCTCTTTTTTGTACCATAATCTATATGATCTAAACTCAAGAAATTAAACGGTATTCGAAGTAGAAACGGCAGAGTACAAATTGACCACAGTTGGGTTAACTGTTTTCTGAGACATGGTAAGACTGGGAATTTTCAGGTCAGTATAGCCAGTAATCAATTATTGCTGACTCTTAGAAAGTAGTGATAGTCAGTACAGTCAGCATTGGTAATTCCTTTGCTCATTTTAATCGTAACTTTAACATTGAAGTGTCTTTAGTTAATAAAGTTTCTTAAAACAGGTTGGTAGTTTGGGTAAATGTTGCACTACTTGGAAATATTTACTTTTAATTTTTACTTAAATTTAAGTTACTCTCTCTCTCTCTCTCTCTCTCTCTCTCTCTCTCTCTATATATATATATATATATATATATATATATATATATATATGTGTGTGTGTGTGTGTGTGTGTGTATGTGTGTGTGTGTGTGTGTGTGTGTGTGTGTACACACACACAAACACACACACACACACACACACACACACACACACACACACACACATATATATATATATATATATATATGTGTGTGTGTGTGTGTGTGTGTGTGTGTGTGTGTGTGTGTGTGTGTGTGTGTGTGTGTGTGTGTGTGTGTGTGTGTGTATAATTTTCGATCTCCCTCTCTCTCTCATTTTCGTTCTCCCTCTTTCTCCCTCCCTCCTCCCTCCTTCTCTCCCTCCACCTACCCCCCCCCCCCTCAAGTGAAACCCAATCAAGCATTTCTTTGTCTCCAGTTTCTCTCCTGTCTCAAGCACGACCTCGAGGCAAAAGTTCCCTAACCTTGATGCACTTGTACCCTATGACCCCTGGGTTGCACTGACAGACCCTCTCCCATTCAATTGAAAACTGACATGATATGGTATCTGATTCTTTGGTGCGTTATTATCATGGTTTGTGATTACCATTACTATCATTATTGTTATTGTTATCATTACTCTCATTATCATCACTGTCATCAGTGTTATCATTATCATTATCGTAATCATTGTTATTACTATTATTATTTTTTATTTTTATCATAATTTCCATTATCATCATCATTATCATTATTATCATTGTTACCATTATTTGAATCATTATCATTATTAAAGTTATCATCATCATCATTGCTGTACTTGTTATCATTATTAGGATTTTAATTTCTATCATTATCTTATCATTCTAACTATTGTCATTACTAACGCTATCAACATTATTATAGTTATCATCATCATCATTGTCATTATTGTTGTTATGATTATCACCATTACCATCATCATTGTTACCAATATTACTATCATTTTCATTATTACCATTATTATGATCATATTTTTTTATCATTATCATTACTACAGTAATTACTATCCCTATAGTTATTATCATTACTATTGTCACAATCATTATAATTATTGTTATTGCTGCTGCTCTCATAATCACTATCATCATTGCTATCATTATCATTATTTGAATCATTACCAACATCATTATCATTATAGATTATAATCATCATAATCTAACATAATTACTATCATCACAATTTTTAGCTAATCTATTTTAATAGATTAACTTTACATTTAAAAGAGAAAGGTCCAGAGTCTATGGAAAAAATGAGTTGAACTATAGAATGAACGGATCCACGTAAAAGGATTCAGAGAGTGTGGGGGAGGGGGGAAGAGAGAGAGAGAAAGAGATAGAGAGAGAGAGAGAGAGAGAGAGAGAGAGAGAGAGAGAGAGAGAGAGAGAGAGAGAGAGAGAGAGAGAGAGAGAGAGAGATACAGAGAGAGCGAGCGATAGAGAAAGAGATAGATAGAGAGAGAGATAGATAGAGAGATAGAGAGAGAGAGAGAGAGAGAGAGAGAGAAAGATACAGAGAGAGCGAGAGAGAGAGAGAGAGAGAGAGAGAGAGAGAGAGAGAGAGAGAGAGGGAGAGAGAGAGAAAGAGAGAAAGATACAGAGAGAGCGAGCGAGAGAGAAAGAGTGAGAGAGAGAAAAAAAAAGAGAGAGAAAAAAAACAAGCAAGCGAGCGAGAGAGAATTAACAAAAAAAAATCGATCTAGCTCTATCACACACAAAAAAAAAAAAAAAAATCTAGAAAGTCCATGATTAAACGTCCGTTTGTTCTCATTAGTCAACCCATGTTCGAGGCAATACTTAATATGTAACCAACCAGAAAAATGTGCATATACGAGAGACGTGATCGGCCGCTGAGATGTGACAAGAACCTGCTCTATAGTTTAAGGTCTCTTTGAAGTAATACCAAGGATTATCACGTCTTCGTCATTTTTTTTTTTTTTTTTTTCAGTATCATTATTAACTCATTTCCTCCTTCCTCTGTTTGTTTCTTCTGTTTTCTAATTGTTTATTATATTAAGTTTGTTTTTTTCTTTGTTATATTGATATCTATTTTCGTCTTTTTTTTTTTCTTTTCTTTTCTAAGTTTTACTATATCACCATTTATTTTCTTC
>BOPN01012957.1:0-10141 GCA_017312705.2 Penaeus japonicus | reverse complement strand
ATATATAAAAGTATATGTATGTGTAATCCTTTTGTCTGCTACATATATTTCCAATTACATATTTTCAAATGTGTTTGTTTTTTTACTTGTGTTTTTTGGTTGTGTGTGTATTGTGTGTGGCATGTCTGTGTCTGTATGTACACTTCTATGTACACATGCATAACAGATCATATTTCTCCAAGGAAATTAAGGAAAACAAGAGAGGACCAGAAAACAAACATGTGGTAAAATATACCTTTATAACTTCTATATTTGAGAAAGAAGTAAAAAATAATCAAATGTCCTGAAATAACAGTTCACTAGGAGAGAAAGAGAAAAAAAAGACAAAATAAGCGAAGCCAATTCACAAAAGACATCTGTCTACAATGTCTGAAATGATTTATGGCAGAAAATGCTTCTTTGTTAAGCCAGTATTACAAACAAGCAAGGTTCTAAGTCCTTGCTTTTGCAGGTATGATATGAAAAAACAAAAACAAAAAACTTAGCATTGTTCAAAAGGTTATTAAAATAAAGAGATGGTAAAATATTTTAGTAAAATTACAAAGAGCAGAAATAGGTAATAAATTATATCACAAGGAGAAATTAATACCCAAAGATCAGTTTAAAAATTCAAAGTTACCCAACAGAGAGACTGAAAAATCACATATAAGATATTTGCAAGGAGGAAGCACTCCTGCAATATTACCATCAAAGCTTCTATTTAAAAAATGAAAGAGAAGTACATAACATTAGCTAAATTAGCAACAACTACAAAATCCAGTTGACTATGCATGCATTTACATCAATTTTTGCTTGTACTCTTAACAGAAATTTCAATAAAAGTACTTCACTTAAAAGTGTTTTTTTCTCCTTGATGTAACATTAACTTTTTTCTATTGCAGTCAAACTTTTGTTATTTTTCTTTTGTGCTTATGATTACAGACATTTTTTTTTTTTTTGTTTCTGCATTTTTCTAGGAGAGCTTGCTTCATAAGGGATAATAAGCTTTATGTTAGTCCAAAAGAGCCTTTGTGTAGTGTCAAAACACTAATATTATGGGAATTAAACGTCAGCTCTCCACCATTTGAAAATGACTGGAAAAAAAAATACTACTTTGACTAGCTTAGTTCTCTCAATAAGTCACAATGAACAGCCTCATTTTAAACAGAACATAGTTAATTAAAAAAAAAAAAAAAAAAAAAAAAAAAAAAAAAAAAGAGCACACTTGTCTGATTTTTTTTTCACTCACTCTTAACATTACTCAAAAAAGACTGACTCAACAATACACAAAATGGACTGAGCACTGTACAAAAAAATCAAAATGTGTAAAAACA
This sequence comes from Penaeus japonicus, assembly GCA_017312705.2. Lineage (NCBI taxonomy): Eukaryota > Metazoa > Arthropoda > Malacostraca > Decapoda > Penaeidae > Penaeus > Penaeus japonicus. The sequence continues at coordinate 8,828 of BOPN01012957.1, read as the reverse complement.
ACCTTCATGGAAGGTATAAGACTGTTATCCTGGAAGAAAATGGAAATACACAAGGCACGTGCTTCAAAATCGAACCCCCAAAAAAGCAAGTGATAGTTCACTCTTCGTCATTGTCAACTTGTATTATTGCAAGAATAATGATAAAAACTACAGAAAAAGACCTCTTTGTCCACATTGACTAAACAGGCAAAAATGTCATTTGTTATATATATCAGATTATTAAAAGTGGTGTAGGTTTAATCAGCTTCCAAAGAGTAAAGGGCTAGTTTTGTAAGTTCCATAGTTTTTGCAATCTTAGGCCTTTGGATATTCTACTTCAATATTTGCCAGTAGAGGCATTATTAGAATCTTGTAAATTACTGGCTCAGCTTAAGCTATTAACCTGCTAATTGTACCATTTCAAAGTAAAAATAATATACAATGAGAAACTTTGCTTTACCAAAATGTTCTGATCAGATGGATAGGCTGGCTTTTGTAACTTTGTTTTTCTTATTTATCTATTTTTTTTTAAATACTTATTCATTTATTATTCATCTCTCTATGTTCATAAAACATATCGGGCTAAAGACTCAGTTACCCACCACTTAAACAAAAGAAAAGAATTACTAGTCTTTTAATAACCATTATCGCTGAAAAGTCTTGAAAAAGAGGCATTTTTCGAGTATTTAAAAATCCCACGTGAGATCTTCGTTGATTGAGCAAGCTTGATTGATGTTACTTGATATCTTTAAAATCCAAGATAACTTCATACTACACGACTTAACTAAATCATATGATGAAAGAATCTTTACGTAATTTTCAAACAATAAATATTGTAAATTTTGGTCTCTTGTATCTAAAGCATTAAACGAAAATTTTGGCACTTTTTAGAAAGAAAAGTATATATATCTTTCTTAACTCTAGTACAATTGAGAAGCAAAATTAAAATGATCCTCATAATTGTATTGCTTTTATATATACATAAATAATCAAAACAATCAATATACAGATAACCAAAATGCTACACACTCAACAAAAGAAGATAAAACCTACCTTTTACACTAATGCCATAATATTGTATATATGTATTTAAATGCAGGTCATGAAATACAGATGAATTATTGAGGCACCTTGTATGTATTTACTACTTCTGTTATCACTGTACACAAAAGTATCACCATAGACCATTCAGGAATAATGTAACATTGTAAAAGCCATATTAACTACTCTTATTATCAAGGAATCAATAACATCATTAAAATATATCAATATAATAGAATCTACAGAAGGCAAAATGGGCTTTACAATAGACTCTATATAGATTTAATAGATATGTTATATTTCTTTAACACAACGTGGTGAGGAGGGGTGGGGGTGGGGGGTGCTTGGAGGTCAAGGTATAAAATATTTTCTATCCACAGAATAGTCGTACCGTCATCTTAATGTAAACAAATGAAGCACCTACATTTAATGGCTAAGATGAAAAATGTAACATCAACATCAATTTGATTCCATGCGAGAACAGTGTTTGTTCCAAGACTTGTGATCTGCTCCATCGGTTCTCGAGTTCCTTTGGCTATTGGGTTCTCGAGTTCCTTTCGCTTTTAGGTTCTTGAGCTCCTCCGATTCTTGGGTTCTTGGGTTCTTGAGCTTTTCGGTTCTCAGGTTCATTTGATTCTTGGGGTCTTGAATTTAGGTTCTTAAATTCTTGAGCTTCTTCGGGTCTCAGGTTCTTGAGCTCCCTTAGTTCTTGAGCTACTTTGGTTCTTGGGTTCTCGAGCTCCTTCGGTTTTTGGGTTCTTGAGCTTCTTCGCGCGGGCGTTATTCCTCCGAGGGGCTCCGGCTGGACTTGAGGAAAATAGTGGTGGTGGAGACAGCCCTTCCAGGCGACGGCCGCCCGGAGTCGCGTTCTTCGGAGTTTCGTTCGCTGGAGGACGGCGGCGTCGCCTCTCGACTCGAACCCTCGTCGCCGTCGTGGCTGGCGGCGGCGTGGAGGCGCAGAGTGAAAGATGCCTCAGCCGTTCTGGGGCTCGCCTCCACCTCCTCCTTCTCGGGCGAGCTCCCCTCGGGTTCCGGTGATTCCTCCTCGGACCTCGGGGACGCCTCCTTGTTCGTGCTCTTACTGGCGTCCTCGGCATCCCTGGGATTAGTTTCCTCCTCGCTCTTCTGCTGCTGCTGCGGCTGGGGCTTCTCGTCGTACTCCTCTTCCGCCTTCTTCTCCTTGTCCTTCTTGGTCTTCTTGGACGTGTTCTTCTTGGCCTCCTGCGACACCGCGGAGGGCCTCAGCCTCCCGGCCCGCCCGCGCTTCATGGTGGCCAGGATGCTCTTCATCTCCTGCACTGCGTCGGCTGGCTTGTCCGGCACTTCGCCCGCGGCCTTCTTGCTGCTGTAGCCGAGGCAGAAGGGCTTGGTGGCCTTCAGCTTCACGCCGCCCTGCTTGATTTGGTTGATCAGGTCGTCCATGCCGCCGCCAGGCTTGCTCCCCGTGTCTGTGGGAGAGGAGACGAAGGTTAGCCAGGGCGCAGCTGGCGCTCGGGGAGGCGAGCGAGTGTGTGTGTGTGTGTGTGTGTGTGTGTGTGTGTGTGTGTGTGTGTGTGTGTGTGTGTGTGTGTGTGTGTGTGTGTGTGTGTGTGTGTGTGTGTGTTTCTACATATTAGACATTCAATCTACGTGCTCGCAAAGGATCCACAATTCCCTTCCCGCCCAGCCCGCCCGCCACGTTCGCCACTTACCGGCGGCGTCTGCCTCCTTGTCCTTCTTGTTCTGCTTCGAGACTCCGATCATCGTCGCCAACGTCGCCACGGGGTTCACGGGGGGAGGAGGAGGAGGGGGAGGCGGAGGAGGCGGGGGAGCACCGCCGCCACTAGGAGGTGGTGGAGGAGGAGGAGGAGGAGGAGCTCCACTACTAGGAGGAGGTGGAGGAGGTGGAGGAGGAGGAGCCCCACCGCAAGAAGGAGGAGGAGGGGGAGGAGGAGGAGGAGGAGGACCCACAGGTTGGCTCTCGATCCTGATGGAGGACCTGCACCTCGAGGGCGACTCGTGGGCGCCAGATGGTCCGTTCAGGTGGCTGCAGATGGGTGACTGCGACTGCCTCAGCGACTTGATCTCCCGCTGCTGTTCCTCGACTGAAAGGATAGTGTGTGAGTCAGTGAAATGAAGGGAAACGATCAGTCACATTAATCAATTGACTGAAAATGGTTTATGACGAAGGAAAATAGCAAGATGTCAAAATATATTAAATGACAGGTTTTGCGAATTGGCAATTTGTTTCTTCCACGGATTGAAGTAGGATATATATGTACGACTTTGAGATAATCAAATAAACAATACAACAAAACAAAAACAAACAAAAAAATGGGGGAAAAAACCTCACTTTCTTTCTGTAGTTTGTCTACTTGAGCCGCGGCGTCCAAGGCCTTCTTCTCCTGCGTCCTGACCTCCTCCTCCAGCAGGTGGACGCGCTCTCTCAGCAGGTCGACCTCTGCTGCCTTCTCTCCCGTCTCGTACGATTGCAACTTGGCCTGCAATGAGTTCGGAAGTTGCAATACCGGGCTTATTTAATGTATTGTTTGAAGGGGGGAAGGGGGAAGATGGAAAGGCATAAGAAAAAATGGTTGTGTAATAGATAAAAAGGTGTTTGCTACTCTAGCTTGTGTGAGGTGATTTTGTTTTGATTTTCATTTTTTTTTTCTTCATCAATTTATTTACAATAATTTATTAGCGCGTGAATTTAAGAGTTTGCTTGGGCGGGCGCGCGGATTTTGAAGTTTGATTTGGTAGGCGCGCGAATTTCGTTTTTTTTTTTTTTTTTTTTTTTTTTTTTTTTTTTTTTGACCATGATTTCTGTGCGCGTTGATTTCATTTATTGATATTAATAGATTGTTCTTATCACCGAATATCATCATTAATATTAATGCGTATTATTATCACCAGGTATTACCATTACTATTATCAGCTATTATTACTACTGTGTATTATAGTTACTAATACCAGGTAATACTATTACTACCCCTGCCTAATATTATCAACAGATATCAGTATTACCACAACCGACTATCAGTATTACTATAATGGACAAATCAGTATTACTGATTATTCCTATTACTATTGCTGGCTATTATTATTACTATTATCGATCATATATCCCTATTAATATCACTGATTTTTATTTTAGTCTTTACTATCGTATAAATGCACACGGTAAAGGGATATGTAAAAGACCATAAAAATTAACTATACGAATTTCCTACACTTAACGCATTATACGTATGACCCCTGGGTTGAAATGCGAATATGAGAGCGATGTTCATATGTTTTTGTTATTTTCTTTCTAACATTTATTCTGTGTTGACATTTTTCTTTAGAGATAGAAAGCGAAAAAATTACGTCTATTATATCGACTCCTTCCTTGAAAACAACAGTTCTAAAAAAAGAAAAGAAAAAAAGAAAAAGAAGAAAAAAATATGTATATAAACATACATATATAAATAAATATATATATATATATATAAATATTTATATATAGATATATATAGATATATATATGGAAATTATTTTTGAAATGAAAAACAAAAACAAAATAAAAATAGAGAACTAAAAAATTCCTCAGCCTCTTCGAAAAGGAAATATATAAACCATTAAAATTAATTAACTAAAACGAAATAAAACCTTTAAGGTTAAACTTTCACTTCACTTCAGATTCTCGGCGAAGGCTTCAACAATCAAACAACAAAATTAATAAACAAAACCATTAACAACAGAAAAAAAAACTCTTAGTCCTCTTTATCGTCTGGGGGAATATGCTATTTTTAGGTTATTTTTTCAAGCTGCTTACGAATTATTGGTCACGTTAGTCCCCTTGTCTACGGATTGTTGGGTACATTTTCCCCATCTGTGGATAGGTGGGGACATTTTTTCCCCTATTTACGAATTTATGGGTACGACCCCCCCCCCCCCTTTTTTTTTTTTTTTTTTTTTTTTTTTTTTTTTTTTTTTTTTTTTTTTTTTTTTTTTTTTGCTACCTTGGGTACGCTTCTTCCCACCTATGAAATTTTGGATACTTTTTTTTACCCCTCTAAAAAAAAATCGGTATGTTTCTTCCCATCTGCGGAATTTGGGGCATTTAGGTACGTTTTTTTTTTTTTTTTTACCTATCCACGGATTTGAAAATACGTTTTTTTTTTCCCCATTTTGGATATGTATTTTTTACCTATCCCCGTATTTCTGGGTATTTTTTTTTTCTACAGATTGTTGAATATTTTTTCCCTATTTACCGACTTTTGGGTACGTTTTTTCCCCATCTGTGGTTCTATTTTCCTTATCGGATTTTGGGGTACGTTGTTTCCATACCTCGGAAAATCAATAAAACTATTTAAAAATAAATAAATAAATAAATAAAACAAGAAAACATAAGAACAATTGAAGAATAGAAAAAAATATATATATTTAAAAAATCCGAACCTTCCGCTTGTGGATCTATTTATGTTCCTCGTCTAATGCTAAAATCCTGAATCTAAAAACAATAAAACTCAACCTAAACAGAATAACATAATAATCCAAACAAGTAAATAAATGAAGTAACAGTCAAAACACATGAAAAAAAGAAAAAAAACAACTAAAAGCCCGGACCTTTAGCTTGTTGATCGTCTTTTTGTGTTCCTCATTGAGCACATTCAGAAACAAAACATACAGAAAAAAGCAAACCTAAAGAGAATAAAATAAAAAAAATAACCATAACCAACAAATAAACGAACAATAATCCCCAAAACCTAAAAGGCCGAACCTTTAGCTTGTTGATCGTCTGTTTGTGTTCCTCGTCGAGCACATAAAAAAGAATAATAATAAAAAAAAAGTAAACCTAAAGAGAGAGAGAAAAAAAAAACAATAAATAAACGAACAATAATAATCCCCCAAACCCTAAAAGGCCGGACCTTTAGCTTGTTGATCGTCTGTTTGTGTTCCTCGTCGAGCACATTTAGAAGAAAAAAAGACAGAAAAAAGCAAACCTAAAGATAATGAAAATAATAATAATAATAATAACCATAACCAATAAATAAACGAACAATAATCCCCCAAAACCTAAAATCCCGAACCTTGAGCTTGTTGATCGTCTGTTTGTGTTCCTCGTCGAGGGCGTGGAGCTGCTGGGTGACGCTGTGCACTTCCTCGAGGGCCAGTCTCAGTCGCTCGTCGCCCATCACGTCGGCCAGGGCTACGGCGCTCTGCCTCGCTAGCGCCGCTTGCTCGCTACGGGCCTGGGGAGAGGGTGGGTGGGTGGGTGGGTGGTTGGGCGGGTGGTTGGGTGGGGGGAAGAAGGAGAAAAGAAGAGAGAGATGGGGGGGTGGATGGGTGGATGGGTGGGGGGAAGAGGGGGAAAGGAGAAGGAGAAAAGAAGAGAGAGATGGGGGGGAGAGGAGAGATGGATGGGGAGAGGGTGGGTGGGTGGGTGGGTGGGGGGAAGAAGGGGAAAGGAGAAGGAGAAAAGAAGAGAGAGATGGGGGGGGGGGGGTGGATGGGTTGGTGGGTGGGTGGGGGGAGGAGGGGGAAAGGAGAAGGAGAAAAGAGAGAGATTGGGGAGGGGGGGAGGAAGAATTAATTCTTTAGTATATATATATATATATATATATATATATATATATATCTATATATATATATATATATATATATATATATATATATATTTAAGTGGTAACTTACGTTGGTATTATCATAAACATCACTTTATATACCATCATTATTAAGGTCATTATACTATCACCATATCATCATTATCCTAACTACAACTATCATAATCACCACCCCCAATATCACGATTCTCACCACCATTACCACTACCATAACAACACCATACCAGTCATCACCCCCTCCTCCTCATCACCACAAACCCCTCCTCCTCCTCATCACCACAACCCCCTCCTCCTCACCACCACAACCCCCTCATCACCCCCCCCCCCCCTGCCTTCCCTTACCTTCGCCGCCTCCGTCGCCGCTTGGTTGGCCCTCTCCGCCTCCGAATGCAGCTGTGCTTGCAGCGCCTCCACCTCGTCAAGCACAAGCACCGACACTCGCCCCATCCGACGCTCCACGGCCTCCAGCTCCGACAGGCGGCTCTGGCGGAGGAACCAGGCGGTGAGACGGATGGATTGGGAGAGATGGATTGAGATGGATATGGATAGATAGACTGTGATGGATGGATAGATTGAGATGGATTGGGATAGATGGATTGGGATAGATGGACTAGGATGGATGGATGGACTGAAATGCATTGGGATTGGGATGGATAGATAGATGGATTGAGAGATAGACTGTGATGGATGGATAGATTGGGATGGATAAGTAGATTGAGATGGATAGATAGATGGATTGAGAAAGATAGACTGTGATGGATGGATAGATAGATGGATTGAAAGAGATAGACTGTGATGGATGGACAGACTGAGATGGATTGGGATGGATAAGTAGATTGAGATGGATAGATAGATAGATTGAGAGATAGACTGTGATGGATGGATAGATTGAGAGATAGACTGTGATGGATGGACTGAGATGGATTGGGATTGAGATAGATAAGTAGACTGAGATGGATAGATAGATATACTGGGATTGAGATTGATATACTGATGCTGAGATAGACACATAGATTGAGAATGATAGATAAATAGACGGCCTGAGATTGAGACAGAAAGACAGACTGAGACTGAGACACACACACACACACACACACACACACACACACACACACACACAGAGAGAGAGAGAGAGAGAGAGAGAGAGAGAGAGAGAGAGAGAGAGAGAGAGAGGAAGGAATAAGGCAAGCCCCAGAAAGGAAGGTGAGATAAGGTCATATAAGTATAAAGGAATGTAGCAGAAGTATAACGATAGATCTCAGAAGCTATATCTCAAGGAGTACAGAAAGCTTGATTACAGCTGTATGTGGGATAGATGCAGAACTCATAGAAAGGAGTAACGAATGGCGGAAAAAAAACAATGAAATGGTTATCTGTTCAGATTATAGTCAGCTTTTGAGCTACCACAATACCAAGCAACAACTGACGATACTAAAGTGAGTCTTATCAACTACACGAACACAACAATTCACTCTCTTTTTTTGCTTCTAATTGTTCTTGTTGTTGTTTTTGCACAAGTTCTGAGGGAATTTCTGCATATGTTCCTCCCTGTGCAGTTTTTTTTTTTTTTTTATGTCAAAAGCCATTCTCTTATTTTTTTTATTTCTGTTCCTTTTTTTTTACCGTTTCTTAGTTTTTTTGCTAAACTACAAAGTCCAGCCCCGCGCCCCGAGTTCAGGTTCAGTTAGCAAGATGCATTGCAATTTTGCATTTTTAGGCAACTTCCTTTGTTCCTTTCTGGGTCCCCCCCCCCCCTTCCTACCTTCCTTCTTCCCCCTCCTTCCCTCCTCCTCCCTCTCCCCCTTCCTCTCATTGTTGCTTTCTCATTCTCCTTTCGTTTTTTTTTTATCATGGCTTTTGAAGGCTCGTTACGTCTATTTCATTTTTTTATTTTTTTTATTTCTCCCTTTTCCGGTTAAAGTGCCTGTTTGTCTTATTTGCATACGAACATTACCTATCTGGTGCGTGTCGTCCCCTCCTCACTCTAGTGCACTGAATACATAGCTTTGCTTGCGGGATGCATACATGTGTGTCTGTGTATATGTGTGTGCCTGTGTGTGTGTGTGTGTGTGTGTGTGTGTGTGTGTGAATGGGAGAGAGAGAGAGAGACAGAGAGAGAGAGAGATAGATAGATAAATAGATAGATAGATAGATAGAGAGAGAGAGAGAGAGAGAGAGAGAGAGAGAGAGAGAGAGAGAGAGAGAGAGAGAGAGAGAGAGAGA
>BOPN01012955.1:5000-10148 GCA_017312705.2 Penaeus japonicus | reverse complement strand
CGCACGCACGCGCGCACACACACACACACATACACACACCCACACACACACGCCCCCACACACACACGCAACCCCGCCTACGCAACAGAGCATCGCACGGATACCGACGTACCAAAAATAAACAAAACCCATCCCAGTTTCCCGCTGGCATTGACGTTGAGTGAATTACATGTAAGCGGCACAGGTACATTAGGTGGACAATATCACTTCCGCTGTCAAGAATACTTGTCCTTGACTGCTTGACTCCGTTTCTTAATTGACAGTCACTCTGCTTGGAGAGGGTCACCGGTTGAAAGAAGGGGAAGAGGGCAGAAAGCGAAGAGGTTATCTGCAAGCACTGACAGGCAAACGCACGCAGGACAAGAGTCTGTCATTATTTAGAAGGACGACTGACAGGAGAGCTGTAAGTACTCTGTTTTCGAGACAGCTAGCACACTCCATCTTTGGGAGGAGAGGAGGGGTGGGAGAGGGGTGGGGGGATGGGGATGGGGATGGGGATGAGAAGGGGGAAAGGGGGAAGGGGGGATGGGGGGAGGATGAGAAGGGGAAAGAGGAGGGATGGGGATGGGGATGGGGATGAGAGGGGGAAAGAGGTGGATGGGGGGGATGGGGGGATGGGGATGGGGGGGAGGGTGAGAGGGGAAAGGGGGGGTGGGGGATGGGGATGAGAGGGGGATAGGGGTGGGGGGTGGGAGAGATTTGGGTAGCGGTGGGGGTGGTGTGTGTGTGTGTGAGAGAGAGGTTAATAGGCATAAGGAGAAGAGTAGAAAAAAGGGGATGATTAATGACCAGGAATAGAAAGAGATGGAGAAAAACGGAAGAATAGAGAAGAAGATATGAGAGAAAAGAGAAAGAGAAGAAAAGAGAAGGAGAAGATAAGAGAGAAAAGAGAGAAAACGAAAAACAAAAACCGAAAGAGAGAGAGTGAGAGACAGAATGTGTGTGTGTGTGAGAGAGAGAGAGAGAGAGAGAGAGAGAGAGAGAGAGAGAGAGAGAGAGAGAGAGAGAGAGAGAGAGAGAGAGTGAGAGAGAGAGAGAGAGAGAGAGAGAGAGAGAGAGAGAGAGAGAGAGAGAGAGAGAGAGAGAGAGAGAGAGAGAGAGAGAGAGAGAGAGAGAGAGAGAGAGAGAGAGAGAGAGAGAGAGAGAGAGAGAGAGAGAGAGAGAGAGAGAGAGAGAGAGAGAGAGAGAGGAAACAACAACAAACAGTGAACAAATCCTTCAAATTCCATCGGGTTTTCAAGCCTATTAAATTCATAGGCCTAAATGTTGTAAAAAGGAGGCTGCCTTCATTTTCAGCAGTCTTAATAATGTTCTTTGAACTATCAGTGTTATGACATGATGGTTTTTCTAGCGTTCAACTAAAGATACCATTCTGTGATTATTGAAATAGGGTATAATATATATATATATATATATATATATATATATATATATATATATATATATATATATATATATATATATATATGAATATAGAGGAAGTATTGTAAAACATTTTAGACCACATATTTGGATGTTTGAGGCAATTATTTGTTGTGGTGACTTTTTAACATGATTACCATATTCAATTCTTTTAAGGCATAGATGAGATTCTATAGCTTTATAGTTAAATGAATTGAAGCTGCCTTTTATCAGGCAACATATGCTAAAGTTATTTCATCTACCATTTTCCTGTTTTTTTGTGAATGCAAATATCTGTCAGAGTTCATAGTATACATTATCGACACAGACACTTGGCAACCACATTTAATCTTTAATGTTATTGTATTATTGATTGTAGACTATATTGATATATATTATTTTTTTGTTGAGCAGTTGAGTGTCATGTTTGTGATTTGACCTCATGTGTGCATGTAGTGTATTACATGATTTTTCTCATTTTTGTTTGTAGCCTCATGCACTATGCATGAAAAACAAAGTTTGGTTCCTGTCTTCAGAGGATACTACCCTCTGATTTTAGATGATTATAGGAAGAATTTCAGGTGATGTTGATGGTGGGGATAACTCCAAGGATAAGAAAGAAAAACCTTGGAATAACCTTCATGACACATGACTTCTTTGGAAGCTGTGACCTGCATTTTTAGTGATGCAAATGTTCACAACTCAGTAACTGAATAAGAAATTGGTGTTTACTTTTAGACATGAAGCAAGTGTCTAATTTTAGTGTGATCCTTCACTTACACACTTACAGAAGCTTTCATTCAGCTGATCTTAGCAGTTTAATGAAAGAGAGGTTGTAATATGTACCGATTGAAAAGCTAAGTCATCGTGTTCATAAAGAGTGAGTGTGTGTGTGACAATATATATATATATATATATATATATATATATATATATATTCACACACACAAACACACATATGTATACACATAATGTATGTAAGTATAGAAAATATGTACATGTATACATATATCTTTATAGGAACACAGACACACACATATATACACACAGACACAGACACACACACACGTATGTATATATATATATATATATATATATATATATATATATAAATATATATATACATACATATATATAACCTCTGCAGTTGTTAGGCCATAATTTTGCTCATTTTTTAAAAAAACTACGACAGCGTGTTAAACAAATCCCTATAGAACCAAAGCATTTGAATTAGAATGACCTTACGAAATTGATCTTATGTTGCCTATCCTTTCTTTTTGGACCGTAGATACATTTCACACACTGCAATAATCCCAAATTTCACTCCCTAAAAGATTTAAAAGCTGATGAATATTATATCATCAATAGACCTGACAGAAGTAGAAGTTCTGTCATCCTTAATAAACAAAATGATATTAAGAAAGTAAACCTTCACTTAAATGATTCCTCTAAATTCACTCAGATAACTGAGGTTCCCTTTTATATCTAGATCTGAAGATAAACTCAATAGATTTCTTAGAACTTTACTATAATATCAATTACAAAAAACAAAGAAACCTTCAGAAAACTTTCCCCTTTTTGGTCTTCAGTTACATTATTGCTAAATTTCTAGTCCTTATCTTGGAACCTTTGACTAAGAACGAATATACAGTTAGGACGTCCATTGATTTTGCTTCAGAAATATATAATCTATAAAAAAAAAAAAAAAATCGTCATGGCCAGCTTAGACGTGGAATTATTATTCACGAACACCCCTCTTAATTAGACAACCTAAATTATTGTTGGTGATTTGTTATGTGATGATACCAATACCTTACATGTTGATATGCCCTCGCTAACTAAATCTTTAACCCCTTCATTAAACTCTGCAGGTGAAGATTCCCATTTAAATTCAATGCTAACTTTTATATGCAAATTGATGGCGTAGCCAAGGCTTCATCACCTGGACCTATTTTTGCAAACTGTTGCTTATGCTATTGCAAAAGACCTTTATTCAGACTTTCTTCAAATCCATAAGGAATTCAATGTTTTTGAAAACTTTTTTTTTTAAATCTTGGAATCCCTTTATATTAAACATCTTTGTCCAGAACTTAATAGCAACACGACATCCTTCCCTCTCCTTACTTTCAAATATAGCGGGGCTGCATCTAATACTTATTTCATTTTTTTCTTTTTTTTTTCTTTTTTTTTATCTCATTGTGAATAATACCTTATCTTCTTTTACTATACTGAATTTTTTCCTGAGGATTTCAGTAGTTTCAATATTATGTCTCGAGTTTTTATTTATTTTTATTTATATCAATGACTAATTTCGAGTTATTTATCAAATGCTTTATGTATCTCAGACGCCCTTTTCTATACCCTTTTTGCCTCAGAACTTATGCTTCTCTTCTTAAGGTATATATATATATTTTTTTTCAGTGATTATGAGCCTAAACTTTTAGTAGTTGTAATGATATAGGTGTTATTTCCACTAATCACTTTTATATAATAATTTTTCTTGATGTATACTTAAGAAAACCTTTAAAATAACTTTCTTAACTGGTCGTCAGCTGTTTTATTAATCCGTTATATTTGAGAGCTTTGATTTTACATGGTCATTTATAACGTTTTGAATTTGTTCACAGTTGTTACTAGACCATATTGAATCCATTCGCTTTGAATCTATAATGACATTGCTCATTTATTCTCACTTTTTGTACATTTCATATAGTTCTTGAAAACCTTTAACTTTGCCTGTGTTATAATATCATCTCGGAAACATTTTTGTTTTTTGTTTTTGCCTTCTTCTGAAAAAAGTTAAACTTTTATAATCTTATAACTATGCATGTTTTTTTTTTTCACGTAACTTTAATCCCTTAATCCCCCTTATGAATGTGAAGAAACTGCTGTTGTTTCTTTTCTGCTTTTTTTTCCTCACCTTAAGATATCGTTTGACAATTTTCTGATAATCTTACACTCAATTCGTTGCATCATTATACATGATTTGTGTAAGGTGCGTGCGTGTGTGTGTGTGTGTGTGTGAGTGAGTGTATGGATATGCATAACAAAATAAGAGTTAGATACATCCCTCTAAACATAACCCCCACCAACGACAAAACAAACAAACAAACAAACAAACAAAAAACAAAAAAAGATAGCCAACACTCGAGCCAAACGCAGAACAAGGGAAACAGCCCAAGCAATGTCCTTTGAGATGATAAGCAATTTACCGAGAAATTCTTCTGTTATTTAGACACTTCTCGCCGACTGGTGTTGACCCGCGAATATACTTGTCTTTCCGGGAGTCAATGTGCCTCACTGTTGTAAAAAGATAATGGGTATCGGGGCGCCTTGTCTGCGGAATGAGTTCTCAGAAAATTGGTTGGGAAAATAGATATGCGTTCACGTCTATACTTCCAAGTACGGACGGTTATTCATATACACGTACATACACTCACTCTATATATATGTATATATATATGTATATGTATATGTATATGTATATGTATATGTATATGTATATGTATATGTATATGTATATGTATATGTATATGTATATATATATATATATGTATATGTATATGTATATGTATATGTATATGTATATGTATATGTATATGTATATGTATATGTATATGTATATGTATATGTATATGTATATGTATATACACATGTACCCACACGGACAAAACGCATAGACAGACAGACAGACAGACGAAAACGATAAATGACAATCATACCAAAAAAAAAAAAAAAAAAAAAAAA
>BOPN01012954.1:7500-10150 GCA_017312705.2 Penaeus japonicus | reverse complement strand
TTAAATCAACAGCAATAAATATTTATGGTATGATAATGACAATAATAATAATGATAATGGTTACAATAGCACTAACGATAATAACAATAATGAAGAAACTTATAGAAATGAGGATGATAATGATAGTGATAATATAAGGCATAGAAATAGTGATATCAATATTAATAAGAATGACAATATCAATATTGATGCTGGTGCTCAACATGATATCAGTTACGCTGATTATGATAGTGAAAATTGTACTAATTATAGAAATTATAGTGATAGCAGTAATGATGATGATAGTATTCATAATGATACCAATAATAATAATAACATCAATAATAATGATAATGAAAAAATATAACAAAAAGAAAAATAATGATGATGGTAAGATACTAATAACTATGATAATAATGACTATGACAAATAATGATAATGATGATAAAATTATAAAGATTATAATAGCAATGATACCATTGATGATACCAATAATTACAACTGTGATGATACCAGTGATAATGATAATGATAGTTGTGATGATATCAATAGCAATATTAATACTATTAATGATAATGTTAATGGTAATAATAATAATGATAACGATAATGTTAATCAGTATAATATAATTATAAAAAGAATGATACTAACGATGATATTGATAAAAATGATTGTAATGATATCTGTGATAATGATGATAATAATGGTAGATGTAATCATAATGGCAATAGCAATAATGGTAATGATTGTGTTGAGTGATATGATAATGATGACAACAACAAAGATAATAATGATAATAATAATGATAGCACTGGTTACAATGATAATAACTATATCATTATTATCATTATTATTTATTATTATTATCATTGTCATTTTTACTATTATTACTATTATCATTATCATTATCATTATTATAATTTTGCCACTATATTTTTTTTACACCTTCATCCTAATTTCCAATTTCACAATAAGTAGATCCACTCTTAGTTATCATCATTATTATGACTTTCATTTCCATCATTAGCATGATTATCATTACCAGTATCACGAATATTATTACCATTATCTCTTATTTCTTTACTGTTACTGTTACAAATAAAAAATCATTGTATTACAAACACTATCATTACAGTTATTATCACTTTTATCATTGGTATTAATACTATCATGACCATTACTGTAATCATCATCACAATTATTTTCATTATCAATATTGATAATATTGACCAATATCATCATTATCATCCTCATTATTATTTATATTGTTATCATCTTCACTGTCATCAATAGCATCATCACTATCACAGAGGCATCATTACCATAATGACATGTCATCATCATTGCTATCATCATTTTGTAATAATGATTATGATCATCATCCTTATTTTCATCATCATTATCTCTATCATTACTGCTGTTAGTATCATTATCCATATCATAATTATCTCTATTATCATTACCATCACCATTATCATTATTGTTAACATTATTATCATCATGTTATCATTGGTAACATCATTAGTATTATGATTGTTATTAACATTTTTATTATCATTATTATTAACATTATTATTATCATTATTAGCAATACTATCATCATTATTATAATCAATATCATTATTGCCATCATGATTATCATTATCATTATCATTATGATAACTATTATCATGATTATTATAGTCATCATCATCATCACCATCATCATCGTCATCATCATTATCACCATCGTCATTACTCATCATTATCAATAATTTACCTTTGCTATATTATTCATATTATCAATGTCACCTTTCATCAATGATTATACTTGTGAAGTTTATTCTTAGGTAAGAACTTTCTTTTGGTTTACTTCTTTTCTCCTCGTACTTTGATCATTATTATATTCACTGTTCTGAAATTTTGAAACTTTTTATTATCATTTATCTTATCATTTCCTCCATCATCATAGATGTTTTTGGGTTATTATGAAATTTTAGCATGAAAAGTGTTAGTGTCATAATTGTCATCAATAATTGTCATGTCACCATCATGATCACCATACCATCAATAGTGTCAATGTACGTAAATAAAAGCGTCCATGCAAATCATGTAAAGAAAAAGAAAAAAGCTGCATTCAATCACTTCTCCTGCCTGGAAAAAGGCAAGGCTTAGTGCATGGCAGTGGGCGGAGCTTTGACGCCTGTGGGCGGTGCTAGCCTGTTGGAAGTCACTCGGGCCGGGCGGGAGGCGGAGCTTCTCACTTGTTAGCACGCAAAAAACTAGATGCGAAATGTAACTCGATGGGCGGGGTGTATTATTAATTGATATATATAAAACGGAATTGGTTTTGCATTTGCTGGGAGGGTATGGATGGAGTTGACATTAGTTGATGGTCAGGGAGTGGGCACGGCGAATTCCTAATGCGAGAAGGGGAGTGGTGTTAGCGTTGCCATAGTTACGGGGTGGGGGCGTGGTCGCGTTGCCGGAGAGTGGGCGTGGCAAAATTATGTTACTATGCAGCCTAAAAACGCTTTAACGCATCCAGTCCTTGAAATAACAAAATATACATACAAATTTCATATTATGCATGAATAAATGATACAAGCGGAATCGTGTGCGTGCGTCTTTCATCCTTTACTCTGTTTTCTTCTCGCCTTAACAACTCCTCATGACGCACGTGTATATGAAT
>BOPN01012952.1:0-10155 GCA_017312705.2 Penaeus japonicus | reverse complement strand
ATGTATATATATATATATATATATATATATATATATATATATATATATATATATATTTATATATACATATATATATTTATATATTTATATATACATATATTCATATATATTTACATAAACATTTAAATATATTTGTAGATATATATCTATATATACATATATATATATATATATACACATATATGTATATATATACATATGTATGTATATATACTTATATATATATATATACATATATATATATATGTGTGTGTGTGTGTGTGTGTATGCATGTACGAATCTTATGGATCATTACTATGGATACATGTTTAGATAAAACACATTCATATACGTTGCTATATATGGTGTGAAACAAATATATAAATATGACAGAAATCGCATTTGGTTAATGATATAGGCTTCTCTAACTTAATGAAAAAAGAAGAAAAGTCTTCGTGTTTCACATTTCTGATTACGGATTATAATCAAATACTTCCGAGCAATAAAACCTAATACGAGGCAAGTCACTATAGTGGCTGGAATCTGACGTATATATATGAACACAGACACTTATGTATATACACCAAGTAATAAATTCCATTATTTCATGTTCATATTTTGTGTACTGTTGTGCAATCTAATTTGTATATTGAAATGTGTTAGACTTAATCTATTTCAAAGGATAAGTATCAAAACAAATAACTGGTCTTTGTTTACCAATCCTTAGAATAATATTAGATGTGGATATATTTCAAACAACTTTGATAGTATATCACCCAATATTTATATCCCCTACCCTTAGATCTTTGTTTCAAAGATTCATCAAAAGCACCTTGTCCCAGACCCTCCCCTTCATTTTTTTTTTTTTTTTTTTTCCTTTGATAATCTCTCCTTCCCCTTTCCCTTTAACACACAACCTCCACATGATTTAACTGTGAATGCAATTAGACTCCTTTCTTTCGTCTTTTGTCTTATTTGGAAACTTTTTTGTTCGAAATTTGAAACTTAGTTAAGGACAGACATTGACGGGAAAGCAGATTTTGGATTTGATATAATCACATAATATACCTTTTGGTTTCATCATTAATATATATATATATATATATATATATATATATATATATATATATATATATATGTATATATATATTATATATATCCATACATATATATATATATATATATAAACATACATATATTTATGTATATATGTATATATATACATATACATATATATCTGTATATGTATATGTATATATATATGAATATATATGTATATATATATATATATATATATATATATATATATATATATATATATGTATGTATCATAAACCTTTCCATGCTTATTCTTTAGTTCGCATGCTGCATACATAGAAAAATATGTGATGTGAAAAAAAATAATAACTTAAGAGACTGCTTTCTTAGGGAGTAACTGATTTAATCACCTAAGTGATCTGCCTCTCTACCCCCCCTCCCCCTCCTCTCTCTGTTTTTTTTTTTTCTTTATCTGTTTTATCTATCTATCTATCTATATATATATATATATATATGTATATATATATATATATATATATATATATATATATATATATATCACTACTCTCTCTCTGGATGTTATTCCAGTACTTTTACATTTACTATTGCTGGCCTATACTATCAGTGTCAGCTTCATCGAAAAAAAAAACATGGGAAGAACACATTTATCTTCCACTATTTTTTTTTTTTTTTTTTAAAATTTTGAATGTGAAAATTAGATCACAAAACTTGTTCTTTGAGTTGCTCGAGACATGGAAAAGAAAAAGTGAGAGAAAAATAGAAAATGGAAAATTATATATTTGTATGAGCGAAGTTTTGACGAATAATTTGATATAAGAAAACGATGCTTACTGAAACAATCTAGAAATGTTTAATAGATGTGTGTAAATACAAACTCATTCTCTTCTCAAGCCTTGGGAGTATTCTGCACTCAACCCAAATTCAACGTAAATTATGCAAATGCACGTTATGACTCATACGCTCAAATATGTATATTTATGCATGAGCTCATAGATATCATGTATGTACTATTGCCTTCATAAGTTTCGTTCCTCGCATAGGCTGGAGTGCGGCATCTGTGGCAGCATTGTATTCCTCCTTTTAGCCTGCCCCCCCCCCCCCCCCTCTCCACCCTTTCCTGTATTCTTCTTTCCTTTCCCTTTGCCAATCACCAATCTGAATCACGGACTAACATCATAAATGTTATGTTTTATGATAAACAGGAGAAACTTTAATATAATCTCTCATGAAATTTGACCTTTCATCAACAGTAGTACTGTATAAAACGATAACTTACGTTAGCCAAACTACCATACTGGCTTTATTCTAAATTGAGTATTTACGTAACGGCCTATTGGGTTTTCTGGCGCGCGAGGCGGTTAGTGAAGGTATCGTGATAGAGTATATAAGAATCTTTACCACTAACACATACGTTAGAGAAAAACAGGAAAATATTACTACTTCTGGTACAGTACTAAGAGTAGTAGTAGTTGTAATAGTAGTAGTAATAGTAACGGTAGTAATAACAGTAAGAATAGTAATTGTAATTATAGTAATAGTAATAATAGTAATTAAAGCAATAGTTATAATATGAAAGTAATATTAGCAACAATTTTAAAAGTAAGAATATCCATAGTAATAGTGAATATAATAAAAATCATAATAGTTTTGCTATTACTAATTTTATGAAAGTGATAAAAAGGGATACCTATGATTAGAGCATTCGAATGACACCTTTAGAGTTACGCCTATTCGGGTCTCCCGATTTCTGACAGGAACAGAAGTGCTATATTGGTTACTGCTAGATACTGAAATATATGTAGTTTTATTGCATCAAAAGAACTCAGTAGTGGCGTTCATACTAACGTCGTGTAAGTCAGGAATTGAAAGGTTTCATAGTATTACACCCCCCACCCCACCCCCCCTACAGCCCACCAATACTGACGTAGGTAGGCAGGCGCTAAACCACAGGCCGTGAACCCAGAACAGCTCCGAAGGGCGCCAGACACCGACAGCGGCCCATAAGACCACCGAGGGGAAACACCGAGAGGCGTGGCAGGGCGCAAGGAAACATTAATACTAGTTCTTATTTTATTTACCAGTCCTGGGGCACAATACAGGGGGAACCACACATTACAACAACCCTCGGGCACAATACAGGCTGATCACAGTACAAGGGGTTATCGAAAGATACCCAGGTCGCAAGGGGCACGTACAAGGTCTCCTGCATGCACACAACACGAGCACCAAACAGCGTCTGTCCCGCTTTGTCCCTCCGCTCCTCTCGCCTCGACCCTTGCGCCATGTTTGCAAAGTTCACGTCATGTTATCCATGTTTGAACAAGATTACAAAGAAACAAAGGCACTCGTTGGTGTAACGGTAGTTTGTATTGTAGTTCAGTTATGGTTCTCTTTATGCTTCAATGATTTACATGGATGCCAATAGTTATTGGTGGCCTATAGTTAATCCTCTTAACCTGAAAAAAAAAAATCACAATAGCAAACCAGTCTTGTAGATGGAACATTTGTGCTTAGATGTGATACTTCCTAGCCAATGAGCCGGCTAATGCAAGGCCAGTCAGTTCAACGTAGCGCAAGGGAAATATGAGCGAAATGCAGTAATGATCAGTTGTCTCCTAGATCCAGAACCCACTCGGGACAGGCTGGGTGCTGCGACTGGGAGGAACCGCGCGTCTGCGAAAAATGAGAGCGAAAATCAGTGTTTGTAAGTTTTTCTTTGGTACCGAATGTCTCCCAGCCCGTGAACCCTGCTCGTTACGGGAGTTCATCACTTCGAATCCGCGAGATTGTCCTTCGCTAGGAGCTATCACAGCGGCTGAGAGGCACCGCGCGTCCAGGAAAAAAATGAAAATGCGAAGAAATAGATATACATGCTACTCCAGGGTGTGCGGTGTCTCCCAGCCGCTGGACCCAACTCGGGATTGTTGGTAGTCGACGCAAATCGCAAAGTTAGCTTGTTGAATTTCTGACGAGAGGGAGAAAGAGAGAGAGAGAGAGAGAAGGGGGGTAGGGGCGGGTGAATATATGAATAAATGAGGCGGCTACTGTGGAGGTCTGGGTGAACAGTCGAACAAGCAATGAGAAAATGATGAAACTCCTCATTAGTATCGAGCAAGGTGTTAAGTTTCAATAGAAGAATTGCAATGCAATATGAAAGCGATGCGATTCTGATGATGATTGAGAAACATATCTGATAACATTTATCATACATTCATATAGCAGATAGGGGAAAACGACACAACACAAGAACAGTCGGAGAAGGGGATGAAGGGGGGGGGGGGGTTATCGGAAGGAGTGCAAGAGAACCGTATCCGCGCGAGGAACGGAACTTCTCCAGACAATAGTACATGCAAATAGGAATTCTACCCTCTTTTCTGTCTCCCTTTATGACTGTATTTCTCGTTTTTGTCCGTCCGTCTTCGTTTCTCTCTCTTTCTATCTATCTATCTATCTCCCCCCCCCATCTCTCTCTCTCTTTCTCCATCTCTCTCTCTCTCCTTCTTTCTCCCTCTCTCTCTCTCTCTGTCTCTCTCTTTCTCTCTCTCTTTCTCTCCCTCTCTCTTATTCTGCCTTTTAACAAATCAAATTACATTCCAGCGCCAGGAACAGTAGTTCTCTCAATCACATTAATTTGATTAATCGAGGATCTGTATGTCCAGGGCGACTGGCTTGGTTATTGCCATTATGTAACTGGTGCTGATCTTTCGTGGATGACGTATAACTTTTATTTATTTTTTGTTGTTTTGTTTCTTTGTTTTTGGACTTCAAAGGATTTTTTCCAATAATGAGATTCTATGCATGTATTTGATATATATATATATATATATTTATATATATATATCTATATACATATATATATATATATATATATATATATATATATATATATATATATATATATATATATATATATATATATATATATATATATATATATATATTATGTATATACATATATATATATATATGTATATATTATGTATATATATGTATGTATATATTAAAACATACATATATATGCATATATATATACATATATGTACATATACACACACACACACACACATATATATATATATATATATATATATATATATATATATATATATATATATATATATATATATATGTGTGTGTGTGTGTGTGTGTGTGTGTGTGTGAATCACAAACAAAAAAACAATAGTAACGTGCACATACCAGAATTCATAACACTGCCACTAAAAGAAAGGAAAAACTTTCGACGTTTCGAACTTTTTCATGAAAGTTCCTCTTCAGGCGAAAGCAATCCAAATAATGAATAGAGTAAGTAAATTTAGACAAGAATATATATAGAAAGGATGACCGCAGGAACAAGGGCTGACTCAGGTCACAGAAGGATGTTTAAGGTCAATTAATCTAGGGAAAGCTTTTCCCACTAAAAAGGAGGTAGGATCATCCAACCCCCGGCATAACGCATGTGAATTAAGCAAGCATTCGATTCCCTCGCGTACCTGATATCGCGTTTATGTTTACTAATTCTTTTTTCCAACTCTCTACCCGTTTCACATATGTAGAACTTCGCACATTCCTTGTAAGGAATAGCATAAATGCCTGAAGAGGTGCTAAGAGTAGCGCTGGACGCATTGTGTTTAATCAAAGGTTTACGCAACGTGTTAGGATAAGTGAACACTATGTCCACTTTTTAAAGTAACTGTCGCTTGTCATCGAGTGACTGATTAAACGGAACAACTAATTGGAATAATGTACAACTAATTCACAAATCGTCTAATGCGTATGGAAGAAAAATGCTGGAATCTCTTTTAATTAAAAAGATTCCCAATATTAATTTGAGTGCTGGTCAATGGGGGTTGGATGATCTTACCTCCTTTTTAGTGGGAAAAGCTTTCCCTATATTAATTGACCTTAAACATCCTTCTGTGACCTGAGTCAGCCCTTATTCCTGCGGTCATCCTTTCTATATATATTCTTGTCTAAATTTACTTACTCTATTCATTATTTGGATTGCTTTCGCCTGAAGAGGAACTTTCATGAAAAAGTTCGAAACGTCGCAAGTTTTTCCTTTCTTTTAGTGGCAGTGTTATTAATTATATACATATATACATATATATGTATGTATATATACATATGCATATATATATATATATATATATATATTTATATATATATATGGATTCATACCCATATATGCACACATATGTACAGACACAAACACCCATTACACACACACACTACCACACACACACACACACTCACTTACATAGTATTTGTTTACGCATATCCTCAAATCACATTTCAGTTCTGCTTCCATCTCTCCCTTTAACGCCCTCCCACATCTCAATACACGACCATAACGCTTGAATATCGAAATATCTACAATATCTAAAGTTGCAATATTTCAAGTATCCTTTCTTTTTTTAGGCCTGATGCAGTTGCAAATTGTTGCTTATCAAGTTGTGCATTATAATGTAAAACATATACAAATCATATATTTACTCTTACTCGCAACTGTACACTTTCACATTCACTTACACACATACACACACACACACACACACACACACACACACACACACACACACACAATTCCTTCCTTCTCCTCTTCGAACCAAGGAGGACATGCTTAAGCAGTGCGTCCTTCCCAGTGGCATTCCCTTTAGCCGACATGTTCCATCAGTTTATTACTACTCCCAAGCCTCCCTCCCTCAGATTCATCAAGAAAGAACACACTCTCTCGTCTTTCGCCCGAGGTCTCGTCCATTCTGCTCACGTTCTCTGAATAACCGCTCTTCCCCTTCACATAAAGTCTTCCATGACTCTTGCCACATACCGCAAGACCTTTTCTTTCGTCTGACTTTACGATGTCTCTATAAAGGGTTTTATTATTTTGGATTACCATATCACGTGTCGGTACTTCTTCCCACCCCCAACTTTTTTTTTAGATCTCTTTCACAATTTCCGTTTGTTAGTGTTTTTGTTATTTGTGTGAACCGATATACTATGATTGGTAATCCTTTAATACTATCCATGCGGTATTCAACAGTGTGATTAATGTTTTTTACAGATCAAGATGAGAGTTTCATACTTACAGTAATTCGTTGTTCTGCATGAGTATGTGTCGTTGTGTATGTAAATAAGTTTGTGTTTATATGTGTTGTGTACACATTTTTAATAAACATTACCTCTACTGTTTATCTATATCTACATTTATTTATCTTAATAACACACATACACACAAACACACACACTCATACACACACTCACACACACACACACACACACACACACACACACACACACACACACACATATATATATATATATATATATATATATATATATATATATATATATATATATATATATATCCATAAACATATACATACGCACATGTACATATATAACTAAACATGCATAAACAAATATATATATATATATATATATATATATATATATATATATATATATATATATACATATATATATATATATATATATATATATATATACATATATATATATCCATAAATTTATGTTTATACATATATACATACACACACACGCACGCACACACACTGATTTTGTACATCGCATTGTATTAAAACCCGTTACATGATCGTTTAAGTTATATATATACGCGTCTTTGTATAAACGATAAGTGGTCCGATGTTCAGCCCTCTATAAGATTAACTGCCAGTCTTGCAAATGAATTCACAGGAAACTTTTGAAAGAGAAATTGGATAGGGTAGAGGAACGTGCAAGACGAATGTTTGTTGTGACATTAAAAGGAATAATTATAGCTTGGTACTAAATAAGTTGTATCTCAAGTCAGTATTCACCTGCTATCCAACCCCCCTCGCTCTCTGCATTGGCATGTGACCCCATTGACAGTTTTGCTGCGGCGTAGAATTGCCCAATAGAAGTTCGTGGACAAGAAGAGTTGGTCAGTCGATACGTTATTAGTTTGTTTGAAAGTATTATCGAGCTCCTGCCTAATAAAAACAACAGATGGGTGTAACTCGAAAAAATAGCCTTGTAATTGTATGTATATGGGCAAGTTGATTTGTTTTTTGTCTGTGTATGTTTAGATCTCGATGATCTAAATATTGGGATACATTTTTGTATGTATATATATATATATATATTTTTTTTTTTTTTTTTTTTTGAGGGGGGGTAAATCACTCCCTACAATAATTTTTGGGGAGGTAATATGAAAATATAATGTTTAGTGACGGTACTTTGTATGCAGAACATAACGCAAACACATTGGAACATAAATACTCTCACATACATATACACACATGGTACGTCTGTATATAAGTTTGCTTATGTAAACATGAACTTTACATTGAGCAGGGCTCCCAGTCTCGCCGAATATCTGTTTCGAATAGAACATGGTGATATTTCTGCCGAAGTTCCTGTCAGGTACATCGGGGCGGCCGACCGCCGACCACACGATCTTTTACCGGCACCCGACGGCGGAAGAAGTCTTGCCGATGGCCCTGCGACCTGTGCATATCGAGATAACAATGTAATACCTCGTTGCGCTTCCCGCCATAAGGAGGAAACAGCAATTGCCCATTTTCTTGTCGATTCACTCAAGGACTTTATATCTCGATAGTACTTACCTACTGAAAACACATTTACTCACATCCAGTCTAACATAAATACAAATGCATACACAACTCAAGCGAAAATAGACATACTCATTTCAATAGTTTCCGGCAGTTGTGTCCATTGACAAAATATCGTTGCCTAAAGAATTTTCTATGCTTCATCTTGTTTCAGTTAATACATTCTCACTTAATTATATTCTTGAGCTCCGTAAACTAATCCTCCCGAACCACATAATAATTACAATATCTTTACGTCAAAAATGAGATTTAAACCCTTTTTTTTTGAGTTGAGAATATCCCATCCTTTTTAATCTGTAAAATTATACAGTTCTGCCAAACATGAGATGAAAATATGTAAGTTTAATTTCTCACCTATAATGGCTTTGTAGGACTCATTATCTAAATTACTTTTATTTAAACCAAATTTGTCTTCTTTGAAGTAGTGACCTTATTATGGAATTACTTTGCCTAGACTGACTTATGGTTATCACTTCTCTTATGAAGGATTTCTTATGTTACGGATATCTAATAACTGTAAGGAATGTCCAAACAAAATACTCCTTGGATTTGTATACGCCTATGCAAATAACCATAAGTGTGTGTGTGTGTGTGTGTGTGTGTGTGTGTGTGTGTGTGTGTGTGTGTGTGTGTGTGTGTGTGTGTGTGTGTGTGTGTGTGTGTGTGTGTGTGTGTGTGTTAGTGTTTGCCAAGCATGGATCGCAATTGCAAATCGATGCCCTCGGGGGATTCACACTATACAGAAAGCTTGGATTAGCAACGCTTAGTCTAACAACCGGAATAGTCCCAGTCTATATATTTGCAGCATTCGCGTCCGTGTACACACACACACACACACACACACACACATAAACCCACATGTAAAGATTTCATGTTTACTGTATTGCAATATACTGTAAATCCATCTGAATTTTGGAATCGTAACGATATCAAAAGGTGCTAAAGATACAAAGGAATATCAATAGAAGCCAAACTTCATGGGTGAAAAGCTGAAATGAATCGGTTATTGAAGACCATCGCTTAATCGTGTATATTGAAAGGTTATAGTTTAAACAGCATTCTAAAACACCACTGAACTATGGTTAACAAAATTATGTAAACCAGAATAATAGCACATTGGAATATTTTGTGCACGATCCTATGAATATGCAACATATTTGCTGTGATGAGCGATTGAACCCCAACGTACTTAATGAGTTGATAGAGAGAAGAGTGGGCGAGGGAGATTATTTTTCTATTGTTAAGGAGTAATATTAGTGCAATGATACTATTACTGGGATCAGTTTCGACATTATTATTTCGTTAATTATTTTACAAAATGACTACTGGACATATTTTCTAGCAGTTGTAAAGCGAAGAAACATGAGAAATGTAAGATATATATAAACACACACAAAGGCAAACACACACACACACAAACATATATGTATATATATATATATATATATATATATATATATATATATATATATATATATATTTATAT
>BOPN01012951.1:5000-10155 GCA_017312705.2 Penaeus japonicus | reverse complement strand
CTACCTGACCTAATGTGACCTGGGATCTATATCCCTCAATATCTCCCTATCTCGTTTCTTCATTTTCTCCTCTTCACTCAGGTCTTTCTTTCATATCTCTCTTTAATCAAAGTGACTATCTCTCTCTCCTTCTTAGTTCATTAATTCTTTCTCTCTTTTTCCCATCTTTTAGCTCCCTCTTCATCTCGATATCCATTCCTTTGATGTATCACACGTAATTAAAAACAAGTCTATAGTCAAAGTGGATATTTAGGGTACCGTCGAACTACTCTCTAATTCTAGTCTTTGATTAAACCATTGACAAAATTAGAACTTCCTTAAAGGTTATTGGTTATACTGCTATTCACATATAGCATTACCCTATTTAAAGGAAAAATGGCGATAAACACATACTATCTGGACAGATAATCAATACAATACAGTGTTGGTTTATTTGCATCATTATCATGCTATCCGTCTCATAAAATAATAACAATCTCTATCAAATACATATTCTGGATAAAAATAAACGTTTCTCCCTCTGATGGATGGGATTTGTAAAGGTTATTAACTGGATTCATTTAGCAAGTGTGAGATTACTTGTGAAATCGAACGGGTTCCCAATGAAGTTAATGTTTGAAGAGCACTGTAGTAGAATATATAGCCTGCACAATGGTTTTAGTAATTGCATCAACGAACTGCAACACATTCACTGCAACAATCTACAGTTTACTTGCTTACAATGGTCCAGCCATGTAGGAACATTTTGCAGAACGTAACGACCCGGAGACCAAAGTAAATAAAAATTCTCATCAAACACATTTAAATTCACATCCGGTGGTCGAGCGAACGGACCCGAAATACACGCTTCCCTTTCAAAACTCAACAGATTTCGGCCACGAAAATTAACGGAACAATCACTAAACACAACCAAACGAATACTGAAAGGTGTCACGAAGTGTCCTTGTTTACTCATGGCACTGCGTCACTGATTGGCTGAGCGCGGTCAGGGGCGTGAGCTTAGGCTTTCCGGAAGGGTTGAGAAGGGTTGGGGGCACCTCCCTAATTCCCCTTCTTATCCAGCCTGAAAGTCTTGTCAGTGTCCACGGTGTGTTTTAAAAAATGATAATTAAAGCTGATTAAAACACCGTCAAAGTTGAATATCTATGATAAATCCTAATAATTAATAAGCTAAATACCTGGTTTAGCATTTCATTACGGTGATTAAATATCATTTCCTCCACATAGAATAAGAAAATCTATCTTTTCTTTACCTGATCAAAAGGCAAATGGCATCATGGTCATGCATAAATTACCATGAATTGCAAACTATTCATCAAACAATCGGATTAATTCTTATCAATCTGAACTCCTGTGATATTGCGTGCAGTAACAGCCCCTCTAACCAACACCTCTCACCTTCTGATCTAACGTGACCTTATCCCGGGGCAAACATCACAACTTTCTACATGTGTGAAATCTCTTTCTTTATTTACAGCTGGACTGGTAGCTAACTTGGAAATAATGTCGGTTTAAATCAACTAGTTACTATTTGATATTAAATCGGTCGGCCATAAAAATGTATAATCATAAATGTAAATGAGAAGAAAACAGCTTTAGTGTATTCCGTTTCCCTACTATCGACACACATCACTAATTCAGATTTCAGATCCTTAACTTTTTACTTTCAATTAATATCCCTTTTGATACCAAACTTTGATTGCATTATATTTTTAAAATTCACACCTCTTCCTGATCGTTTTGTTTAGTTATATATGAAATAAATCTAAACACATGGCCCGTGTCATACTAATTAACTACTTTTCTAATTGTTCATCGTAAAATGATTTTAAGATTATCAAAATTCACTCAACACATCTACATCATCGTTCCGTTTCTGAGAATCCGATTGAATTTCCGAGGAAAATATCTACAAACATAAAAATATGTATAAAATGAAATATGTATATGTATGTATATATATATATATATATATATATATATATATATATATATATATATATATATATATATGTGTGTGTGTGTGTGTGTGTGTGTGTGTGTGTGTGTGTGTGCATGTGCGCGTGTGTATGTGTGTGCATATGCACGCGCGCGCGTGTATGTGTCTGTGTGCGTGGGCATGTGTGCATGTGCGAAATGGAATTTCTTTTCGAGAATCGTCTAAGACTCAGTGTCGTGTTGATTCCGATACCTATCTGCTATCTCCTCTTCTTATCTCGCTATTCACTGGCCCTCTTATCTGACCTAACACGATCTACTACATATCACGCACCACGTGTTCTTTCTTCTTTCATACCTCACTCCCATTCTCCTTTCACCTCATTTTATATCTTTCTTACTTTCTCTTTCTTTCTCATTCTCTGTTGCTTTCTCTCTCGCGCCCACATATTCTAAGCTCATGCATGCAGATACGCCCCCCCCTCGCCCACCTCCCCTATTCCGGCACCACTCATATAATCTTGCAAATACATAACACAACCTAACATGTCCTAACCAAATCCAACCAAATTTATATGTCAGCGAGAACATCACATCCCCAAAATATATCTTTAATTCCGAGAAAAACAATTACTTTAATTTCAGAAACAAACAAGATGCATTCCTCCGACCTAATATTTAGAAAAAAATATATACTGTAGTTATCTTAACATGGTTTCTACTTTCCTCTTATCTGGCTGTACGGCACTTCCCCTTATCTGACCTAACGTGACCTAGGATCTATATCCCTCAGTATCTCTGCTCCCCCCATCTCGTTTCTTCATTTCTCCTCAATTTTTTTTTCATATCTCTCTTTAATCAAAGTGACTATATCTTTCTCTATCTCTCCCTTCTTAGTTCATTAAGTCTTTATTTCTTGTTTCCCATCCTTTAGCTCCCTCTTCCTCTTGATATACATTCATCTGATGTATCACACGTAATTAAAGCCATTGACAAAATTAGGACTTCCTCACTAGGGCACTGGTGGTATTGATATTCACAAATGCATTTTTCCATTTAAAGAGAAAATGGCGATGAACACACACTATCTGGACAGATAATCAATACAGTACAGTGGTGGTTTATTTCCATCATAATCAAGATGGTTTATTTCCATCTCATATACCATTGATAACAATCTCTATCAAATATATATTTTAGATAAAATTAAACATTTCTTTTCCTGGTGGATGGGATTTGCCAAAGTTACAAACTGGATTTCTTTAACAAGTGTGAAAATGTTACCTGTGAAATCGAACTGGGTCCCGATGAAGAAGGAAATGTTTGAAGAGCACTGCAGTAATATGTACAGCCTGTACAATTGTTTGTAATTGCACCAACGAATTGTAACATAGTTAATGCAATAATCTACAATTTACTTCCATACAATGGCCCAGCCATGTAGGAACACTTTGCAGAACGTAACGACCCAAAGACCAAAGTAAATAACAATTCTAATCAAAGACACTTACCTTAACAACCGGTGGTCGAGCGAACGGACCCGCAGTACACGCGCTTCCCTTCCAAAGCTCAAAAGCCTTCAAGTGTATTTTGAACATATTTCGGCCACAGAAATAAACGCAACAATCACTACACACAACCAAACTAGACTGAAAGGTGTCCACTACCTTTTGTCACGAACTGTCGTTGTTTACTCATGGCACTGCGTCACTGATTGGCTATGCGCGGTCAGAGGGCGTGGCTTAAGGCCTTTCCGGGAGGGTTGGGGGCACCTCTCCCTAATTCCCTTCTTATCCAGCCTCAGAGTCTTGTCAGTGTCCATGGCGTATTTAATAAAAACTAAAGCTAATCATAGTTGACAATCTATGACAAATCCTAATAATCAATAATAATCCGGATACCTAGTTCAGTGTTTAATTACAGTGACTAAATTACACTCCCTCCGCATAGAATAAAAAAACTATTTATTCTTTACCTAATAAAAAAAACACGGCATCATGGTCACGCATATATTACCATGAATTCCTAATTATTTATCAAACAATCGGATTAATTCTACCCAATCTGTACTCGTGTGTTATTGCGTGCAGTAACAGCCACTGGTCCCTCCTCTAACCACCGCCTCTCGCCTTCTGACCTAACGTGACCTTATTCCGGAGCAAACATCCAGAACATTCTGCCTATGTGTGAAATCTCTTCCCTTACAGCTAGACTAATCGATAACTTTCAAACAGTGTCGGTTTAAATCAACTTGTTACTATTTGATACTAGGTTTGTCGGCCACAAAAATGTATAATCACAAATAAATGTAAATGAAAAAAATGCTATAGTATTTTCCTTCTCTCCGTCTTCTTTTTCTTACACTATGAAGAAACATCACTGATTTAAATTCCAGATTCCTCTTAACATATTAGTCTCAATTAATTTCTCTTTCGATTCATCCGAGATTGACCATCAGCTCCTGGCCTTCATATACATTTCAAACATTAAATTGAAGGTCATAACATATAAACAAATTTTCATTTAGTTGTCTTCCCAATTGTTTCGTTAATTTATATATAAAGCAATTTAAACAAATGGCCCGTAGTATAATAAAATGATGATTGTAATTCTAAGCAACCATTTCTCTGTCTACCGTAAAATGATTTCATAATTATATAGATTCACACAATACAACATCTACACCATCGTTCAATTTCTAAGAATCTGATTGAAATTTCGAGAAAAATGCCTACAGATTTAGATATGTATGAATATAACACACACACAAGTATATATATTTACATACACACACACAGATATATATTCTCCCAAACGTCCCAAGTTGCCCTGCGTCCTAATCCTCCGGCGGCGCAGTCCTGCGTCCCTTCCCGATCCCAGAGGAACAACGAAGAAGCAAAGCGGCGGCGAAGTCGACTGCGTTCGGTCACCTTCGTTGTAGCAAATGTTACTCGGAATTTCATGTCTCGGAAAACTTTCATCCAATTCAAGACAAACTTTTACACAAGGGTTAAAAAGTGACGGAAACAATCTAACTTCAGAGTAAATTGATACTCACATATTTGAAGATAAAACATTTATGAAATCTTCTAAAGAGTAAGAGCATTCATAAAATGACTTACTTCTTGATGCTGAAGTGTTTAGACTTTGCTTTTTTTTTTGGCTGAACGAAATGAAAACATCAATACAATGAGCTTCTTTCGTCACTCAGCAAACA
>BOPN01012950.1:0-5000 GCA_017312705.2 Penaeus japonicus | reverse complement strand
TTTTTTCTCTGCTGCCACGGTCATGAAGCAACATTTCACCTACCGGAGTTTTAACTATGCCACGCATTATCCATCGTCTGGGAATGTCCACTCGCTGTTGACGTAAGCCTCCGCTAAAAGGCAACGGAGCCCATATCCCGCCTCCTCCTGCAGCGTCTCTCCTTTCAGTGTGTAATTAGTGTGTCGCCCAAACCCATGAAAAGGATGTGCGGAAGAACTCCGTGGAGGCGGACGCGTGTGGCGCTTCTCCGGCTCTCAGATATGGGGCCACTGCTGCTGAGGCTGATGCGGGGTTCTTTGCTGATTATTATGTTCATCTTCGGAAGTGCTCTGGTATGCGATACTAGTTTTATTGTCTTCATGCCTGTCTATATATCTTTTAGTTACTATAGATAAATTTCACTCTGATTATGTGTTATCACTATTATTTTCATTAAAAGATATATCAAGCTCACTGTAATCACTGTCATTTCCATAACAATTACTGATATTATAAAATCCATTTCATTATAGGTGAAGCCTACATTCGTTCGTCATCATAACTCCCAAAATGTCGTTGTGAACACCATTGTCGTTTCAGCAACAACGTATACATCACCTATGTTAATACTGTCATCATCGTTCAATCAACGCTGCTAATGACACCGTATCAACAACAGAGAAACATCCTTCCAGGACAATAGGAAAACATCCGAGCCCGTGATGACGTCGACTCCAGCTGCGAGGAGGAGAGAGAGGGAAAGGGGGCGGGGAAGGGGAGGGGGAGGGGGAGGGTGGGAGGGGAAATGCCCGAGACTCCTAGGAGGAAAATCCGACCCGCCCGGGTTTTCGTAAGGCGATAAGCCACACGTGTTTGGTTAGCTTCAGTCTTTGAAATGTTTGAGACATGGAGTTGCATGTCACTACGGAGGACAGTGGGATTCGCAGAGGAGACACCGGCTGCTTGTATCGGGATGTTGCTTTTCTTATCTGCTTGTTCAAGGTTGTCTGATAGCACACCGCCCCACTGCCAGGATTGGATGCAGGGCGAACTTCTTTTTTTCCCTTTCAATTTGTCGTAATTCCTGGCACTTATAGAAAGTTTGTTTAATGAAATATGAGAATTTCAGGCATGAATTTCGATTGGGTAAAATGCAGAGTTAGAAACAACATACTGCTCGTATGCATAATGATGTTCAGTGCAGAAAAAAATACAAACTCATATTTTCAGCAGAAAAAAATACAAGCTCTTACGCTCCCGTTTTATTAGTATTGCACACAGCACTTTCGGATCGCTGGATCAAACACAGTGCTGTATCAACATACATATATTTTTATTTAACATTATTTTCTGTGTGTGAATTTTTGTTTGTAGTTTGGCGAACTACCATCCAGGAATTGGACAGAGTATGGGGTTCAAGTGGGAAGTTTAGCAGAGTATTACAAAAAGCAAGATTACAAGTTCACTTCAAACGCTCGTCATAAACAAGCCGTCATTAAAAAAAAGAAAACCACAAAGACCTTTTCTGTCTTTTTACGGAACACGAAATACGTTTCAGAAACTGGTCTCGCTCATAAATATTGGTTATCAAACAGAAGAATAATGTTCTATTCCCTCGAATGTAATACGTTGGCGGGAGTCCTTTATTATGACTTACGGCGCCCTTCCAGCGTGGAGTTCGGTTCGGTTCAACATTTCAACAGACTACAAATTCATGCTTTCTTTTTTTAATGAAAGCGGAATGGTACCACTGCTAACAGCAAGTGGTGAACCAATTCAAGTCATAATTAAACTCACACACGTATGCAGTAAACTGCATGGCATTTGACAATCACGACATTAAGCATCTATTGCACCGAATTTCCATGCTGTTAACGATTAGGGATATAATCTGTCATCTCTTACATTCTCACGCTTGTTTATCTTCCCTCTGAGGCTAACTCCGCTGCCGACTCCCCGGGCCTCAAATACTTGTCGAGTTTTGTCGTTTCTCGATATTCCTTCGCAGAGATTCCTTGGTGTCATCGGCCTCGAAGGAGTTGGTAAACAGTTCTTCGCCGAGGTATTCGAGCGACGCCGCGGGGGTATGGCCGGTGCCGGGACAGTCTCGCACGGCGATCCAGGTCGAAGTCAGTTCGTGTTCTTTGTATAATCTGAAGTCAGCCGATGTTTTTTATTTTGATTCTGCCAGCTCATGTTCTTTATACAATCTGAAGTCAGCCGATGTTCTTTATTTTAATCCAGCTGATATTTTTTTTGTAAATCTATGTTCTACAATTTCTCTGTATTTGCTTTATTTCATCGGAAGTTCGCCGATTTGCTCTATCTCATCTGAAGTCAGCCTATATTCTTGATTTTGATTCAGCCAATGGTTTTATTTTGGGTCATTCTATCTGAACTCGGTCGTTATTCTCACCTTAACTTTATATTTTCTTTGCGGTTCTTCACTTCCAGCGACCGATCGCAAAGCCAAACATCA
This sequence comes from Penaeus japonicus, assembly GCA_017312705.2. Taxonomy (NCBI): domain Eukaryota; kingdom Metazoa; phylum Arthropoda; class Malacostraca; order Decapoda; family Penaeidae; genus Penaeus; species Penaeus japonicus. The sequence goes on along the minus strand of BOPN01012950.1, from coordinate 2,541 downwards.
GAACTCTGGAGAACCAAATCAACACATACAGTATAACACGTCGGTGCATCTGTCGCAAGTCGAGATCGGAATGGGCGAGTCCCCTCCCTGCCCACTTACCCACTGCCCGCCCTTTCCTCACTTCCACCTGAACCTGTTCTCTCTCACCAGGTCAGTTCAGGTCAAGGCGAGACATTTCGTAAGGAAAGCAACTCACACGGGAACTTCGGCAGAGGTGAGGGCGAGGAAGAGGCGGTGGTGGTGGAGGTGGTGGTGGAGGTGGTGGTGGTGGAAGAGGAAGAGAGGAGAAGATGGAGCAATAATTTTATCAATAATTGTTCTTTCTTTTCCTCGGTAATAAGAGTTATTATAACACTGATGATAAAGATAGTAAAGATGATAATGATGATAACGAAAATGATAATGATAATGAGGATGATAATGATAATAATGAGAATAACAGCGATAATAACAACAAAAATAAAGATAATAAACACTAAAAAATAATGGTTAATAAGTAATGATAAACACAACAACAATAATGATAATAAGAGTAGTTAAGGAGGAGTAGGAGGTGGAGAGAGAAGAAAATGAAGATGAGGAAGACGAATAAGGCGATGAGTAAAGGATGAGGAGGACGAATAAGGCGATGAGTAAAGGATGAGGAGGACGAAATAGAAGAAGAAGAAAAAAAAAAGAATAAGTAAGTAACAGTAAGAGGAAAAATAATAGGTGGAGAAGGAGGAGTTATGAAAGGAAGAACTATAGGAGAGGGAGAGGAGGAAGAAGAACAGTAGGAGGATTAGGAGGAAGAGAAAAAGGCGGAAGGAAGAGGAAGAGGAAAAGGAAGAATAAGAATAAGAAGAGGAAGAAGTTGAAAGGAGGAGGAGTAGGAGTAGGAGAATGATTAGAAGAAAAAAAGAGGAAGAAAAGGAAGAAAAAGAAGAGAGTACGAGGAGGAAAAGGAGAAAATATTGATGATAATGATAAGAAAGATGATAGGAGAGGAGAAAGGTAAGAGGAGGAGGAGGAGGAGAAAGAGGAGAAGGAGGAGCAGGAGGAGAAATAAGAAAAGGAGAATGAAGAAGAGAATGAGGAGGAGGAGAAAGAGGAAAAGGAGGAGGAGGAGGAGGTGAATGAGGAGGAGGAGGAAGAGAGAAGAGGAAAAGGAGGAGGAGGCGGAGGAGAATGAGGAGGAGGAGGAGGAGGAGGAGAAAGAGGAAAAGGAGGAGGAGGTGGAGAAAGTGGGAAAGGAGGAGAAAGAGGAAAAGGAGGAGAATGAGAAGGAGGAGGAGGAGGAGAAAGAGGAGAAGGAGGAGCAGGAGGAGAAAAAAGAAAAGGAGAAGGAGGAGGAGAAAGAGGAGAAGGAGGAGGAGAAAGAGGAGAAGGAGGAGGAGGAGGTGGAGGAGAAAGAGGAAAAAGAGGAGGAGGAGGAGAAGAAAGAGGAAAAGGAGGAGGAGAAGGAGAAAGAGAAGATTGAGGAGGAGGAGGAGGAGAAAGAGGAGAAGTAGGAGGAGGAGGAGGAGGAGGAGGAGGAGGAGGAGGAGGAGGAGGAGGAGGAGGAGGAGGAGGAGGAGGAGGAGAGGAGGAGGAGGAGGAGGAGGAGGAGGAGGAGGAGGAGGAGAAAGAGGAGGAGGAGGAGGAGGAGGAAGAGAAAGAGGAGAAGTAGGAGGAGGAGGAGAATGATGATGATGATGATGAGGAGGAGAAAGAGGAAAAGGAGGAGGAGAAGGAGGAGAAGTAGGAGGAGGAGGAGGAGGAGAAAGAGAAGATTGAGGAGGAGGAGGAGGAGGAGGAGGAGAAAGAGGAGAAGTAGGAGGAGGAGGAGAATTATGATGATGATGATGAGGAGGAGAAAGAGGAAAAGGAGGAGGAGAAATAGGAGAAGTAGGAGGAGGAGGAGGAGGAGGAGAAAGAGGAGAAGTAGGAGGAGGAGGAGAATGATGATGATGATGATGAGGAGGAGAAAGAGGAAGAGGAGGAGGAGAAAGAGGAGAAGTAGGAGGAGGAGGAGGAGGAGAAGGAGGAGGAGGAGGAGGAGGAGGAAGAGAAAGAGGAGAAGTAGGAGGAGGAGGAGAATGATGATGATGATGATGAGGAGAAAGAGGAAAAGGAGGAGGAGAATGATGATGATGAGGAGGAGGAGGAGAAAGAGGAGAAGTAGGAGGAGGAGGAGGAGAAAGAGGAGAAGTAGGAGGAGGAGGAGGAGGAGGAGACAGAGGAAAAGGAGGAGGAGGGGGGGGGGGGGGGGGTGAGAGAGAAAGGCAAGGAATCACACCCGTCTTACAAGGTCAGATCAGGTCAGCGAGGGAAAGTTCCGCGTAAGATGGGAAGAAGTTATTGAAATCACGGGAGTAACTTAACCCCATTATCCGGAGTGCAGGAGGGTCGCAGACAAAAATGTGGAGATGAAGGTCAGTCGAGGTTTAAGCATCAATTTTCTAGGCACTTTACAGATGCAGGTATGCACAGACACACGCACAGACACAGACACACACACAGACACAGACACACACACAGACACAGACACACACACACACACACACACACACACACACACAC
>BOPN01012948.1:5000-10159 GCA_017312705.2 Penaeus japonicus | reverse complement strand
GGGGAGAAAGGATGGGAGGGATTAGGGGGGTAGAAGGGGGGTGGGGAGGAAGAGGGAATTAGTGGTATACACACACACACACATATACACATACACACACATGTATGTATATGTATATATATATATATATATATATATATATACATATATATACATTTCTTTATCTATTTATCTATGTATATGTGTGTGTGTGTGTGTGTGTGTGTGTGTGTGTGTGTGTGTGTGTGTGTGTGTGTGTGTGTGTGTGTGTGTTTGCATGTAACGTCCCATGCAGTTCCGGCCACCGCGACGAGTCCCATCCCCGACGTAGGTCCGCCCGCAGCCGAGCGCCCGCGTGCGAGACGGCCAAATAGCTGTTGTATTATCTCCAACTCGGATCTAACCACTTCTCTGGATATTTGTTATTTTCTTTTTGCCTAATATTGCTGGATAGAGGTGTGTTTTTTCCTGTTTTTTTTTTTTTTTGTGTGTATTCTTTCTTTCTCTCCGGCTTCTTCCTCTTTTCTCGGTTGTCAAATCACTCTTTTTTTCTCAAATTCTGTTCTTCTATTACCCTTTTACACGGCACGTTATTTACTCCTTCCTCCTCCTCTACTCCTTCCCTCTGAACCTTCCTGCCCCTCCTCTCCTCCCCTCCCCAGCCCTCCTCACCCCTCTTCCCATGCTTCTCCCCTCCCCTCCACCACGAACGTGTGAATTAGAGTAAGAATAAAACCGTAGAGTTTATCACCGGAAGACCAATTCCCCTTCCCGGCTCTCTACCTCCCCTCCCCTACCCATCCCCCATCTCTCCGTTCCCAAGGATCGTCTTTACCCCTTTACACCCCCACCCCCACCCCTTCCCCCCCACCTCTACCCCCAACCCCACCTCTACCCCCAACCCCCCTCCGTACCTTGCTTCCCGCGAGCAAAAAAAAAAAAAAAAAAAATGGATATCATCAGAACTGAATCACAATAACCTCTACACCAAAAACCATCTCTCTCTCTCTCCTCCACCTCCCTTTCTCTCTCCCTATCTCCCTCATTCCCTCCACTGCTTCTTCCATCCCCACCCCCACCCCCTCCCTCGCCGACCTCCAGCGTCACCTTCCCTCCGAATTCGCGCTCACACTCCCGTTGCTCACTTCTCCTTATCATTACGTGACAAAAGCTGATTGCCGATGTTGCTCGTCTTGTCCATTTCACTTTCGGGGGAAAATGATTACCTCCTGGCGCATTAACCTCGCTCGGTGATTAATTATTTCACGTGGATGGAATCCTCGTTCTTTATAACAACTCTCCTCTTCCACTTCCCTCTCTCTGGTTTATCTCCCCTCTCCCGCTTTCCCTCCCCCTGGTTCATCTCCCCCTCCCCCTGCTTTATCTCCTCCTGGTTTATCTTCCCTCTCCTGCTTCCCTCCCTCTGGTTCATCTCCCTCTCCCCCACTATCCTCCCCCTCGTTCATCTCCCCTCCCCCACTTCCCTCCCCCTGGTTATTCTCCCCTCTCCCGCTTTCCTCCCTGTTCATTATCCCCCTCCCCCACTTCCCTCCCCTCTACCTTCCCTTCCAACTACTCTCTTCCTTTCTCCCCTCCCCCTCCTCTTCCTCATGCTTTCCTCTGCCTCCCCCTCCCCCCTCATGGTCTTTATTGTGGACTGTTAATTACACTAGACCCTGGCCGAAGGCCAGAGGTCAGAGCGGTTCGCTCTAGTCTGTCTGTCTGACCTCTCTGTCCTGATCTGTCTGTCTGTGTGATCCTTACATGTCCTTAAGTACAAATCTTTAGTCACTTTCTTCGCCTCGGGGCTTCCGTTAACAAATACAGCTGCCTAGAAAAGCTTGTGTTCCGAGGCGGAAACGAACACAGGAAGCAGGATGCGTCAGGTCAAGACGCACTGCCATCGATATTGCATTGAATTAAGTAGTCATACATGATCAATGTCTTATGTCACATAATATCGATACCAGTGCCTTACAACAAGGACAGAGACAGAGAAAGAGAGAGAGACAGAGACAGAGACAGAGACAGAGACAGAGACAAAGACAGAGAGAGAGAGAGAGACAAAAACAACCAGAGAGAGAGAGAGAGAGACAAAAACAACCAGAGAGAGAGAGAGAGAGAGAGAGAGAGAGAGAGAGAGAGAGAGAGAGAGAGAGAGAGAGAGAGAGAGAGAGAGAGAGAGAGAGAGAGAGAGAGAGAGAGAGAGAGAGAAGAGACAAAAACAGAGAGAGAGAGAGAGAGAAAAACAGACAGAGAGAGAGAGACAAAAACAGACAGAGAGAGAGAGACAAAAACAACCAGAGAGAGAGAGAGAAAAACAACCAGAGAGAGAGACAAAAACAACCAGAGAGAGAGAGAGAGAGAGAGAGAGAGACAAAGACAGAGACTGAGAGACAGAGACAGAGATGGAGACAGAGAGGATACAGAGAGAGAGAGAGAGAGAGAGAGAGAGACAGAGAGAGAGAAAGAGAGACAGAAAGAAAGAGAAAGAGAAAGACAGGAAAGAAAGAGAGAGAGAGAAAGGAAGGAGAGCGAGAGAGAGGTGAAGAGTTCCCCTATTACACTTCCCTACGTCCGTTTTCGTTTTCCTTTTGAAGGGAGACATAAAGAAAACACGATTTCCTTATTGTAATTCTAAGTGCTACACACAGCTGTGAGACCGTGAATGAGCATGAGAAGTGCGCGGGGCAAATGTAAGTGTTTTTGGTTAAATGCAATTTGTAACGCGTGAGCACATGACGGGGTGTGGTTGTGTGTGTGTGTGCGCGAGAGCCGGTTGTGTGTGCGTGTGTGTGTGTCTATGTGTGTGTGTGTGTGTGTGTGTGTGTGTCTGTGTATGTGTCTATGTGTGTGTGTGTGTGTCTATGTGTGTGTGTGTGTGTCTATGTGTGTGTGTGTGTGTGTGTGTGTGCGCGTGTGTGTGTGTGTGTGTGTGCGTGTGAAATATACAGTGAAATATCTCTTCTGTTTTCACTGAAAGATTTAAATATGTGGTCCATATATTGTCCCCCCCAAAAAAAAAAAAATAAATAAATAAATAAATAAAACGCAGCTAAATAGATAAAACGCTAAAAGGGAAGATAGTGAGGAAAACACTCGATCTATCTATCTATCCATTATAAAAAATCACGACGCAATTAAAACGTGAACATAGTCTGCCTTACACCACGATGCGCGCAAATAGTCCGTATCAAACGCCATTAAAAAGAGACGAACCATCGTCATCACAAACCTTTTAAAACCGTTACGTCGCTCAGAATTCAACTCCCTTTGAAGGGCGCTGAGAGTCCGAGTTCGATGTTCACTTGTTTTACTTTTTTTTTAAGCTCGCCCTCGTAGGTTCATTCGCTTATTGTTGTTGGTTTTCGTTTTCGCTTTTTTTTTTTTTTTTTGTCATTTCATTTATTTTCTTTCTATGGTTCGTATTTTGATTGTTGTTTTTATTATTCACTTTTGATTTCATTGTTACTATTATAATTATTGTTATTATCACCATTATTATCATTATCATTATTATAATCATTATCATTATTGTTATAATCATTACCATTATCATTGTTATTATTATTATTGATGTTGTTACAATTATTTCTATTATTGTTGATAATATTATCATCACTATTATTATCATTATTACTAACATTATTATCATTACTATTATTATCATCATTATCCTTACTACAATTATTGCTATTATAATAATCATTATTGTTACCAATATCATCATCATTACTATTATCAATATTATAATCATCATCATTATCATCGCCATTACTATTATCAATATTGTAATTATCATCATTATCATTATTATTATTCCTATCATTACCATCGTTATCATTATCATCATTATCATTGCACTCACGTTAGTCATAAATTCTTATATCAGTTACAAGCGACTAGAAATTGCTCACTTTACAAACGTCTTTTTCTCTCTGCTCTATTTTCTTCTCTTTCAATTGAAAGAATATGTCTTATAAGAATATTATGCTCCTTCTATTAATATTATAAGAATTTAATTTAATATTATAATATCATAATATTAATCTTCTTTAATATTATAAGAATATTATGCTCCTTCTATCAATATTATAAGAATTTAATTTAATATTATAATATCATAATATTAATCTTCTTCAATATTATACGAATATTATGCTCCTCCTATTTTATTCTAGATAATATAGTTTCAAATAACATGCTAACACGTTCTATATAATTATCTTATTAAGCTATATTATGGATAATAAAAGTGATTTCAATATTAATCTTTTATTTGGAACTGAAGTGCTCATGATGTTGATAATGATAACTACAATGATAACAATAACAATATTAGTCATAATAATGATAGCGACAATAGTAATTATATCAATAATGATGATGATAATTTTGAAAATGATGATGAGATTTTTAATACTAAGGACAGCAATAATGATAGCAATGATAATAGTAATAATAATGATGATAATGATATTGATAATAATGATAATAACAACAAAAATATTAATGATAATAACAATAGCAATAATAATGATAATTGTATTATCAATAGTAATAATATTAATAAATGTTGATGATGATAATGATGATTATGATGATAATGATAATAACTATGATGACAGTAATGATAAGATAATGATATTAATGATAATGGTATTGATAATGATGATAACTGTAATTTATAATCATAATTATGATTATTATGATAATGACAAAAACAATAACATTAATGATTAGTAATTACAATAACAGTAACAATATTAATTATGGTACTAATCACAATATTACTACTATTCATAATAACAGTAAAAGGATAACGATAATATAATGATAATAATGATAACATCAATAGTGATAATGATAATGATAATATTGATAATAATGATGATTATCATAATAATGATGATGATGATGGTAATAATAATAATGCAACACTGATAATGAAAGTAGTAATGATTAGGATGATGAAGATAATGACAGTAGTAATGAAGACAGCAATTATGATAATGATATAATGACACTAATAATGCTATTGTCATAATAGTAACAATAATAATTTAGATCATCATTATCACAGCCATGCTCCTTCCCCCCCCCTCTATCCTCTCCCTCCCTCCTCCCTCCGCCCTCCGCCCTCCGCCCTCCTCCTCCCCCTCCCCTTCCTTCCCCCTCCC
>BOPN01012946.1:5000-10160 GCA_017312705.2 Penaeus japonicus | reverse complement strand
ATATATATATATATATATATATATATATATATATATGTATATATATATATATGTATATATACATACGCACACGTCATCAAAACTATACCGCCCTTTCCTTCAATACCGTCCTTTTTTTTCTTTTTTATTTGATATCTTCTTCTTCCTCCATCTGTTCTCCATCTCTGTCTATTCCATCCCTTCTCTACTTCATATTTTTCATGATTGTCCTCCTCTTCCTCCATCTTTTTATTTTCCTTCTTCACCTCCACAGCTACCTCCTCCACCTCCGCTATTTATCCTTCCTTCTTCCTCCATCTCCACCCAAACCGCCACTTCCATACCCACCTCCTCCTCCACTCATATTCCTTCTCCTAATAAATGCTCTTCCTTCCACATCCTCCCTAACGTCTCTACCTCTTCTTCTGACTTTCCTTATCTTTTCTTCCTATGCTCCTTCCACCCATTCTTCTCCATTCCCTTTTCTTCCTCTTTTTCATCACCTCCTCCCCCCCCCCCCTCTTTCGCCTCCTTCTCCTCTTCACCAGCTTCGCTTCTTCCTATTCCATTATTCTCCCTTCCACCTCCTCCCACCCTCTTCCACCTCCACCTTCTTTACCCCCTACTCCTTCTGCATATCCTCCACCTCCCTCCTTTTATTTATTTCCTCCTACTCCTTTCCCTTCTCTCTCCTCCTCTTCCTCTTCTTTCTCCTTCTCCCCCTTCCCCGCCATCCATCCGTTCCCCTCAAGTGCCAAGAAGGCAGTTCCGCAGCAGAATTTTCGTCACACGCGACTTTCACCTCTATTGGACAATCAGGCACCGGCAGGGACTCGAGTGGGTCGGGATGTGCGTCGCCCGAGGCCCCCCTGTGGCAAATTTCCTGGGCGTGAGAGGGACGTATGGGCGCCCATTACAGCACTTCGTCCTAACCCCCACTCCCACTCCCCCCATTCCCTCCTGGATGGATGTCACTTCCCCCTCCCTTCCCCCTTACCCCCGCTGGATAGATGTTCCTTCCCCCTTCCTTTCCCCTATCCCCTCTGGATGGATGCCCCCTTACCCCCGTGCCCTTCTCTTAGATGGATGCCATTTCATCCCCTGGATGATTACCCCACCCTACCCTCCGCCTTCCCCTCTCCCTCCCCCCTTCCCTGGCTCACATTAATTCGTTCTTTCTTGGTCTCCTTCTTTATAATGAAATTATCCTCCTCTTCCCTTTTATCATATCAGTCGTATTTATAGTCACTGTTTATTCTCTTCTTTATCTTTTTTCTGCGTTTAGTTATCTTATTTGTTTTGTTCACTCACTCCTTACTTCTCTCCTATACCGCTTACCTTCCTTTTTTTACACGCTAACCATCTCTCGCTATTACTCCCATTTTCTTAATTACCTCTCTGTTATCAGCTTGCCACTTTTTCTTTTTTGCTTTATCCTGGTCGGTTGACATATCCTCGTCATCCTTGCCTCCTCCTCCCCCCACCTCTCTGTATCTCTCGTGTTCCAGCTCGAGCATGGTAATCCGTCCACCACTTCGCTCTTTGTATGTCCTGGTCTTCTTTTCCTTCACTCCGTGATAGCTGTCTGGATGCTGCATCTGATCTTGCGATGCTGATGACTCAGGAGACGAAAAGGGCGATAGAGTGGGATGTCTCGTGTATTTTATTTTGCTCTCTTTTTCTTCTATGATTTTTTTTTTTTTTTTTTGTTACGTTTTACTTTTAGCTGATGTTGCCTTTAGCCAGTTAGTCACATATACGCGCGCACACGCAAACACAAATAAACACATACACAAAAGGCAGACACACATAATATGTTTAAAATGTTATGCGCGTACATCAACACCATACATGCCTGTCATCTTGAATAATGGAAAAATGCACCTATAGAAAATTAACATGTCTGATAAAAATGAGGAATATCCTCACACGAAACACAACTCTCTACTTGACGAAAACTCTTCCACCACAATAATCAACCCCCCCCCCCATCATTAGACACTCCCCTCTCCCCCCTTTCCCCCTTCTCCCTTCTTCACTCTCCTCTCCTCCCTCTCATCTCTTCCACATCTCCCCTTCTTCTCTCACCTCACCTTCCCACTCTCTCCTGTCTCCCCTCAAGCCTCTCCCTCACTTCCTCCCCTTCCTACTCTCCACCATCCCGTTACCTTCCCTCCTCTCCTCTTCTTTTCCCACCCCTCCTCCCCACTCTCCCCACAACCTTCCCGTCTCCTTTCCTCACTCATATACACTCTCCCCTTCCCTCTCCCTCCTATTCCCTCTCTCCTTCCCTCTCTCCCATGACCTCTTCCCCCTTCCCTCCCTCCCTCCCTCCTATAACCTCTCCCCCTCCACCTATCGCGACCATAACGCCCCTTGCTCCTATAAAGCCATTTAATATGTCTATAAAATGTGATTATATGACATGAGTCGCGTTGAAGGAAAGGATCGAGCGTTTTTTGCCCTTTTTTTCTTTCTCTTTTTTTTTCTTTCCCACCCCCTACCTTCTCGTCTCTTTGAAACTGATGACAGATATTACTTCATAAAATGTTCTTGATCGCATTTTCGTTTTTATTTTCTTTTGTATTTTGTTGTTGTTCTTATGTTTGTTGGTATTATTTCATTTCTTTTTTATTATACTTGCTCCGTCCTTGTGAGTAATAATCATTGAGTGTATTTGTCAAATAATGAAAATGATGCTAAAATTAATGATGAATTAATAGTAATGATAATAACACTTATAATTGTGACAACACGAACTGTTAAAACTAGGAAAAATGTCAATGATAGTAAGAGTAGCAAAAATGATAATGACTATGATCATAATTCTACTGCTAATGACGATAATGATGAAAAGGATAATAATGATGATGATGAATATAATAACACTAGTAATGATGATAAAATTGGGAATGATAACAATCGTAACAACGATAATTACAACTATAGCGATAATGGTTATGATAATGAGGATATAATCAACAATGATAAAACTAACAATAATGATTATAAAAATAACAACAACAATACTACAACTTATTAATGGTGATAATAATAAGGAAAAATTATAAGAAATATAATGATGATGATAACAATAATGATAATGATAGTAATAATGATGATATCACTTATATTGTCAGTAATAATAATGGTAGTATTAATGATAATGATAATTGAAATGATAACAATACTGATTGTGATAATATTAGTAATAATGACATGGATGATAACAATGATAAAAAAATAATGATGAAATTAATAGTAATAATGATAACAATGATTATAATGATAATAAAAATGATAATAAAGATAATAAAATAATGATAACAATAATAATAGAAATAATGATAGTATTAATGATATCAATAATGATAATGATAATAATGACAAAATGAATAACGATAATATCAATATTCGCAATAAAGGTAACAATGATAATGATGACTATAGTGATGATCATAATGATGATAATGAGATTGATGATGATGATGATGATGATTATAATGATAATGATAATAATGATAATAGTAACAATAATGATAATGATAGTCACGATAATGATGATCAGAAGGATGGTATTACATTAATATTAATAATCATGTAATAGTAATTACGATAATAATAATGATGATAATGATAACTACAAACGCATGATAAAAATTGTAGTAATAATAATGATCATAGTGATGTCGGCAATGATGATAATAACAATAATAAGTATAGATAAAAACAAAAATCTTAAATATCATGACAAGCCTATCACCTCTTCACAAAACCTTCAATCTTCCCATTTCCCATCCCCCTCTCCTCCATTTCCCTTCTTCCTCTCTTTCTCCTTTTTCCCCCGAATCTCTTTCTACGATGGCCTCAAATTCCACCCACCCACCCACCCTACCTACCCACCCTACCCCATCCCGCCCTGTCATATGCCCCACCTCCCACCGAACCCCAACTCCTAACTCATAGAAAACGGAACGTCTTCTCCGCTTTTTATGGGTAACTCAATATATCACCTAAGATAAATCACAATTATGTGGAGATCTAGAGTTATCGCGAACCACTTACGAGCAGGAAATGAAGAGGGGGTGGGTGGAGGGACGGGAGGGAGGGGATATGGAGGGAAGAGGACGAAGGAGAGGGGATAGGGGGATAAAGGAAAGGAGGGAGGATAAAGAAAAAATAAATATGGAGGGGAAAGAGGAGTGGGTGAGGATGGATAGATGGATAAAGAGATAGATAGAAAGAGGAGAGAGGGAGAGAGAGAGAGAGAGAGAGAGAGAGAGAGAGAGAGAGAGAGAGAGAGAGAGAGAGAGAGAGAGAGAGAGAGAGAGAGAGAGAGAGAGGGGGGGGGGAGCAAAGAGAGTATGAGAAACCGACAGAAGAAGAAAAAAATGAAGATAATAACAAACAAGATGCCCGAGACCCACCTCTTGCCCCCCCCCCCCATCCCCAACAAAAGAAGCATGCAAGATCATGAATAAGAGATAAATCACGAGAGAGAGAGAAGTGTGTGAGGGGGGGGGGGGGCAGACAGACATATAGACAAACTAACAGAAAGACTGAGTGAGTGAGAGAGAGAGAGAGAGAGAGAGAGAAAGAGAGAGAGAGAGAGAGAGAGAGAGAAAGAGAGAGAGAGAGAGACTGAAATAGATAGAGATAAATAGAGAGAGACAGAGAAAGAGAAAGTGAGATAGATATATATAGAGAGAAAGAAATAGAGAGAGAGAGAGAGAGAGAAAGAGTGAGAGAGGATAATAGATGTATAAAGAAGTCTAAACGGAAGATAACGACAATCATAAAGCGATACGAGACGAAGAATGACGAAGATGTTCACGCCTCCTTATTTAAGTTCTCCTTCGGCTGTAATGTGACCATAAGCCTCGGAATCCCCCCCCCCCCCCCCCCACATACACACACCCTTCCCTCTTTCCACCCCCTGACGAAGAGGAGGAAAAACACTTCTACTTTACCCTTATTTCCCTTTCTTATATATATATATTTTTTTCCCTTTGTTTTGTTAGTAGTTTTGTTTTTAATTTCTTGATTTCTCATTTCTATATATAGCTCCTTCTTTCTTTCTCTCTCGCTCTCTCTCTCTTCCCTCTTTTTTGTTTCTTTTTTTCTTTTTTTATTTTTACTTTTGCTTTAAGTTCATTAATCTCTCTTTGCTTCATCATTATT
>BOPN01012945.1:5000-10163 GCA_017312705.2 Penaeus japonicus | reverse complement strand
TATATATACACACTATTTTTATCGTATCCTATTCTTTGCAAATGTTCTTAATCTCGTTACTGTAGCTTTAAGGTTTAAGTATTTGTGTTATACTTTTATCTTATTTGTATTATACCTTTATTTCCACCAACCAGTAAAAATAATAAGCTAATAATGACAAATATGACACATACGGCATAAAAGAAGAATAGAAAATCTTAATCATGACACATATTTAGGAAAATGTAAAAAAAAAAAAAAACAAAAAAAAACAGGTATGATGCATAGAATATGGAATAGGTAAAGAAAAAACTCGACGTATGAAACAAAGAGTATGACAAATGAAAACCAAAAATTCAAGTTTGACACATAATGTATGAAAAAAAAACAAGGACAATCTTAAGACGACCTAGAATGCGTAGGCTTTAAGAGTGAAACAAGTGCTCTTGTCTTTTCTTTCGTGTTTCTGGAGTGACTATGCCCATGAATTAAACAATACCCTCATTAGTCACAAGTTTGGACTTTGTAAAGCGTGTTTTAAACTGCAAGGTACAAGTGTTCTGGCTAATTTCAGGTCTGTTTGAAACGTCCCCATTATCCTCTTGTATATGAATGGCTTAGCTAACTGCTTTGTTTGCTCGAGTACATGAAAAGTCTGTAATTTCAATTTAGTCCATTTATCTAATTGATTATAGATGTTTTTTTATTATTATTATTATTATTTTGTGCTTAAAGCTCAACTCGACTCGATATTTTGAGTTGGCGCGTTTATACCAGCGCCGACTGAGAGCGTGAGCTCTCTGGAGATACTTTATCTCATTGTTTCTTTGACTTACCGTCGAGAGCCCGTGTTTCGGTGGTGTATTTCATTTTTCTCTCACTTCATTATGGGCAGTATTATTTTACAAGTATTTGTCCAATTTTTAGTTGATGACAGGACATACGTAGTGCTCCATCGATATAACTCTACGGATACATGAGCCAGTTTTGACTATCTACAGACTCGACTGAAAATCTTTTGAGACCCGCTCTTAGTTAACGGCATGTTTACTAAGTTTCCTAAACCATGAGTAAAATATAGATAGGGAAAATAGAATACAGATAACCAAGAAGAATAAGAAAATGGGATAAATTTTATTGTAAGTAACAAAAACTGAGTCTTGTAAACTTGGTGGATAATGATGTAAAATGAACCATTTAGTTTTATAATTGAATAGATGTCCCACTGACACATAAATTTCGTGGGACACACACATAAGAAACAAATTGATATGATCAAAGGAACTGCTGTGAAATAATGTGAGATAAATTGCGAGTGACAAGCGAGTCACGTCTTAACACTGCACAAGATCATTTCTCACTCCGAGTAAGTACTCCAAAGTAAGACAAACATTTCGGTAAGATGTCGACGGGGATGGTGGCTAAAGGGAGATGAAGTGTCGAGATGCTGGTTCCATCACCATCACTTCTTTGATCTCTTTCATCACCTCAAGTTTCATCTCAGACACTGCACTCATATGTGCTTCAGTCTCAGTTACTATCTACACTTCAGTCATCAGTGCCTCCTCAGTCAGCATCTTGGTAATTCAACCACCAGTCACTTCAATCTCAACCCCAAACAATTTACAAACCATTCCACTTCACCCAAGCTATTTATGTCAACCAACTATTCCACTCAAACTTAATTGCCTTCTCTTTTTAGCCAAACGTTACAAATCTTCTCCTTTTAGTCTCAACTAACCTGCTCTCATTCCTCCTTCTTTTTTCCTCTTACTCTTTCTCCTCCTACTGCTATTCATCTACTCATTTCTTTCTTTCATCTCATCCTCATTCTTCTCCTCATCCTCCCCCTTCTCTAAATATTCCTCCTGCTCCTCCTCTATCTCCTCCTCCTCCTCTTCCTCTATCTCCTCCTCTTCCTCCTCTTTCCTCTCCTCTTCCTCCTCATCTTCCTATTCCTGCTCCTACTCCTCTTACTATTCCTTTTCCTCCTCCTCCTCCTCCTGCTCTTCTTCCCAGTCCCCCTCTTTGTCCTTTCTTCCCTCCCTTCGAACCTCAACCCTAACCACTCATCCCTATCCCCATTAGTGCAACCCCACACCTCCCACGGTACGTCTAACCTCCCTCCGGACTATTTGTGTAGTTTTAGTAGAATCCGTAACTTTGTGAGAGTTTACCGAAACACCGTTGATAGTTGAGCTCCTCTCCCAAATGAGTTTGCAGATCACGCGATTGAAAGCCGAGTGTAATTAGAGGGTTTTTTGTTTGTTTTGTTTAGGGACTGAGAAGATGTCGTTGTGATGTTTGTCTTCAGTGGCAATATTGCAACGGGGGATGGAAGCTGTAAGATACTTTGGATTAAAAAAAAAACGACATTGCTATCATCTGCATTAATGGAAGCTACCACTGACACTACCATTGTTCCAGTCGCTGATACAAAAACCCACAACCATTTCCACGACAACTATCCCTTTTATATCATAACACAAACCCCATTTACTACCACGAAGACCGTTGACAACAACAGATTGCCAACAGCAACAGAGCAACCTTCAGAGAATTGCCAACACCACGGGAGTCTCCTGCATCTCTCATTTTTCCTTTTTTTTTTTTTTCTCTTTTTTTTTTTTTGCAGGCACGTGTGTGTATATGCATGTGTGTGTGTGTGTGTGTGTGTGTGTGTGTGTGCTTGTGTGTATGTATGTGTGTGTGTGTGCTTGTGTGTGTGTATGTGTGTGTGCGCGCGCGCGTGTGTGTGTGTGTGTGTGTGTGTGTGTGTGTGTGTGCATGTGTTCCCTCAAAACTCATCAGATATAAATCTTTCCCTTGGACATGACAAAAACGTACACAATTCTTTGTGGCGGAGAAGATTTGCAAAGTTATAGAAGTTATTCCTGCCTGGAATAATAGCTTTTCCGTCCCGAACGCAATAAAATCCCTTACCATAAAACACCCCATTTGGTAAAATAAAACGGTTATTGCCGGACATATCTTGACCAGCTACGTAATGAAACATTTATTGTCTTTTTATCAACAGTAAATGTAATCGTGTCAGGGATGTATCATATTTACAGTACATGCAATGCCTTCTTGTAAATCGTTTGATAATTCTTTGATACTGTCAGTTATGCTCTTCTCTTTCCCAGAGCTAAACGTGATGGGTAAATGATATGATATTCTCCAAAGACATGAATCATACTTCCTCTTAGGGAAAGTATTCTCAGACTACACAATTTTCATATTGTGCATATTTCTTGCCAACAACAGACAGCTAACATTTCGATTTTGAAAGCTACCAGGCATAAGACGTAGCCTTACTCCTCTCGCCATAATGGATTCCGATCCATTTTCCGTAACAACAGTTTTATGCGAGGTCGAACCATCGGCTGGTCATATTTACTGCTGCCTTAGAGTGCACGTGCTCATAACTTGTCACGGCCACAGCGCTCCGGGGAAAAGAATTTGCAGCCTGGAAGCACAATATTCAGCATTCATTGAGAAATGTGCGGGAAAACGCTTTACTTCTCATTTGACTCTCAATCCCCCTGACCCAAAGGCTGTCATTATTCGTTCCCTGTTGGATCCCTAATAAGGTATTCCGATGGTGTAAATGAAACACGGCGGATCTTATCCTAAGAGTTTTCCAAGATATTGCTCATGGTTTCCCCCTCGGATCATCAGCTCTCGCATAATGTATTCTTATCCCTATGCTGCTGACGAGTCGCGAATCGAGAAGGCTTTAGGAAGCTTATGTTGGGAAATTGGAAGGTAATTCCTCATAATGAGATTTTCCTCTATAAACTGGAATATCTATTTAAGAAAAGCCCCCGAATATTTTTGCAGATACCTCCTCAACTCTGACAGTTTTTCGCCTCTGATATATCGTAAAGGTGATGCTTATTAGCATCATCATTACAGCATTATACGTAGGATTATTTCAAATTCATTATAATTATGATAAACATTATGATTGTTTTTCATTGTGGCAATTATCAACATTATTGTCATCAATAGTATTTCTCTAAGTAATACCATTGAAAAAATTGTCCTTTTCCCCAACTTTATAGATATCATTATTATCAGGAACACTTTCAAAATTGTTATTATTAATAGTATGGTAAATCTAATTGCTTCATATCATCATCATTACTTTAGTAGTAGTATCGTTATGATGATGATGATTATGGTGGTGATAGGTGATGATGATGGCGATGATGACGATGATGATGATAATAATGATAATGGTAATGATAATGATAAATGATAATGATAATTATAATGATGATTATGATGATGATGACATTGAGATACACTTTTGTATCTCTCTAGTCTGAACATTGAATTTCCCGGTTTACTTTTGTAATAAAAACTCATTCTTCTTCAGAAACCAAATTGTTATTTTAATTCAACATACTCTCCTACTTCCTCTACCTCTTTCCACTAAATATTAAAGTCCCTTAACTCCTGTATTTTTCCGTGTTTCGCTACATTTTTTGGTTGATGTTTATTTTTTTTTTCAAGAGAGAGAGATAGAGAAAGAAAAAAAAAATATATATATATAAATATAAATTGTAAACAATGCTCCTGATCTGACTATGCTTTTCCTAAATTTAGATTTGAAAGTTTTTTTTTTTTATCATCCCAAACGCTCTACCTTTGTGAACTTTCGCGTCTAAAAGTTTAATGTCTATTTTTTTCTGGTTACTCATGTTACATATCTTATAAGTATATTTGTTCAAATGATGATATATATTCCAGGTATTGATATTCTTCATGAATAAATGGTCTACAGAACTTACGCAATAACTCTAGACCCTGGAAACCCTTTATTTCCAAATCATATTCCTAAGCCGATCCTCTCAAAAACTTTGAAATCATTATTAGACACTGAATGACTTATTGCGAGTCGCTTGTTACTAGGATGTTTTAATCATTATTACCCTTATTACTTTAAACATATTCCTCCATTATATAACCCACTACTTCAGCACAATGTCGTAGGTAGTATGTCTAGGCTCTTGATTAATATGCACCCTCGTGCCCCTGTTGTCTCTGCTATTACCATTCTGTTCCTTTGACAGCTGTTCTCCAAGAGTTATATATGACTCCTCTCATTATTACTATCATACAGCTCCACGTCGAAACAAGGTAGGGATCGGAACTCATTGCCTGCGCTTCTTTCAA
>BOPN01012943.1:0-2500 GCA_017312705.2 Penaeus japonicus | reverse complement strand
CCAACCCTGCTGCCACTGCTCGACTTCACAAACAACAAGAAATGAGCATCAGAGACAGCCGTGGTAGATGACAGCTAGGGATCTATCACATGTTAAATGCGAAAAAGTCTTACTTTATCTTCTCTCTCATTTAGATGTATGTATCACTCGCTCTCCAACTGAAGACCTTGTCATTAACTGAACTGGTCATTCACTGAGAGACAACCAGCCAACTAACCAATCACCCACTAACACACTGACAAATTAATTAACTCAGTGGTTTTACACCCACACAAATCAACTTAGTCGCAAAGTCTCATACTCCCACTTCATCTCCACCCACAACCACTCCCACACCCACAAACACCCACACACACTCATTCATTCACTCACTCATTCTTTCACTCTATTTCCCCTCACTCTTCCTTTCCCCCCTCTCTCTATACCTCTACCTCTCCCTCTCCCTTACCCTCATCCTCTCTCTCTCTCACTATCTTTCTCTCTCTCTCAATATCTCACTATCTCTCTCTCTCTCTCACTCTCACTCTCACTCTCACTCTCACTCTCACTCTCACTCTCACTCTCACTCTCACTCTCACTCTCACTCTCACTCTCACTCTCACTCTCACTCTCACTCTCTCTCTCTCTCACTCTCTCACTCACTCTCTCACTCACTCACTCTCTCACTCTCTCACTCTCTCACTCTCTCACTCTCTCACTCTCTCTCTCTCTCTCTCTCTCTCTCTCTCTCTCTCTCTCTCTCTCTCTCACTCTCTCACTCTCTCACTCTCTCACTCTCTCACTCTCTCACTCTCTCTCTCACTCTCTCACTCTCTCTCTCTCTCTCTCTCTCTCTCTCTCTCTCTCTCTCTCTCTCTCTCTCTCTCTCTCTCTCTCTCTCTCTCTCTCTCTCTCTCTCTCTCTCTCTCTTTCTCTCTTTTTCTCTCTCTCTTTCTCTCTTTTTCTCTGTCTTTTTCTCTCTCTTTTTCTCTGTCTTTTTCTCTCTCTCTTTCTCTGTCTTCTTTTCTCTCTCTTTCTCTGTCTTTTTCTTTCTCTATTTCTCTCTTTTTCTCTCTCTTTCTCTCTCTTTTTCTCTGTCTTTTTATCTCTATTTCTTTCTCTCTCTATCTCTCTCTCTCTCTCTCTCTCTCTCTCTCTCTCTCTCTCTCTCTCTCTCTCTCTCTCTCTCTCTCTCTCTCTCTCTCTCTCTCTCTCTCTCTCTCTCTCTCTCTCTCTCTCCCTCTTGCTCTCATACTTGCTCTCATACATGCTCTCATACATGCTCTCATACTCATCCTCAAACTCACCCTCACTTACACTATCACCCTCAATCTCACACACATGCATGAGCTCACTCCCTCACCCACACTGATGCAGCCACACACATGCACAACTGCACAAGCACGCTTATACACACATTCACACACTTGCTCAATATATACATAAAAAGGAGCAATCATATTGACAACCAGAAAAATACAAGTTTTAAAATAATTTTCTTAATACCATTATAGATTCCATATAAATATAAGAAACAGTCTGACAGCACCTATCTCTGATTCATGTACAAAATATAATTATTTATTCTTTTTGTTCCACCTTTTTCCTCTCATTATTATGACCATAAATACTCCTATTGTTATTACCATCACTGTCATTCTCTTCATTCTTCATTTTTTTACGTGAAACTTAAAAAAAAAAGTCTGAGTTTGTTAATCAGGAAATGCAAAACAGTTTTGAAGTACTTAAAACAACACTAACAGTTCAGCACCATCACATGAGAATGCCAGACACACATCTCTCATGTTTTCACTGTATGTACAACACCGCCATGCCAGTTGAGTAACATCAACCAATCATCAATTGCTCAAAATCCAACTATATACAATTCATGCAGTATTATTATATAGAATGGATCTCTATAAATGAGAAAAAGGAAATTTTCATGATAAGTGAAAAATCTAACAAATTATACATGATAACAGAGAAGATATAAAATAAAGAAATAAAAAATGTATATGCACATCACTGCATACAAATCTGCACACGGAAAAGAAAGAAAAAAGAGCATTGCATTACTGCCATTTGTCTCTATGCCTATCGAATCTGTGCAAACCCTTGTTCAAGAATATTTTTTACACCTGCTCTTTTAAAAGCCTATTCTTAAAAAGTCCTATTGAGGCAACTTGCTTGGTAAACGGATTGGGTAGCGACTTTTGTTTTATTGTTGATTTGGCACATCACAGCTCTTTATATGTAGCCTGTAATTGCTTCTGGAAAAAAATGTGTGTATATATGCATATGTATATGTGTGTATGTGTATGTATATATATATATATATATATATATATATATATATATATATATATATATATATATACATATATAATATATACATATACATATACATATACATACACATACATATACATATACATATACATATACATATACATATATATATACATATACATATACATATACATATACATATACATATACATATACATATACATATACA
>BOPN01012941.1:0-10167 GCA_017312705.2 Penaeus japonicus | reverse complement strand
GCCAGCCTGCAACACGCACACGCGCACGCACACACACACACACACAAACATATATATACACAATCACACACACACACACATATGTAAGAAAAACTAGTTGGAAATTCACCTTTATGATCACACACTCCAAGGGTGAACTTTCCTTGCGAATGCTGCTGGTGTTGTAAAGAAAACAAATGAACTCGATTCACATTAGCTCCATATCAAGCTATTTAGTAAATAGGAAAACCGAAAGAAAACCGGAACGATAAACAAACAGACAGAGATAGAGAGAGGGACAAGCCTTAAGAAAAGAAGAAGAATGAGCGAGGAGAGAGAAAGAGCGAAGAAAGATGTAAGAACAGCAGACCGAAATCCTTTCAGTTGGCATCTTGGCCCATTGGCGATGCAGATCAGAACACGCCCTCACTCCATTGGCAATCACCATGGCAACCACTACTTCGGGCATGCCAAGTCACCGCCATGAAAGAGTCATGAAAGTTTTTTTACACCTCTTGCTTGCTGGATCTATCTCTCTTTCTCTCTTCTCTCTCTCTCTGTCCACCTCTCTCTCCCTCTTTCTCTGATCTCTCTTTGCTCTCTCTCTCTCTCTCTCCCTCTCTCTCTCTCTCTCGCTCTGTCAGTCATTTAATCAGCCCGCACAACCACTCTGTTCGAGGCCTCCTTCGTGGACCCCGGGACATCAAAGGCAACACTCCCATTGCAGAAATGTTGCTATCGCTTTTGCAATGTCGCTGTGGAGGAAGGGAAGATGGATGGAGGGAAGGAAGTGAGGAAGGAAAAGAGGGAAGGGAAGGATGGCGTAGGAAGGGAGGGAGGGAGGAAGGAAAAGAGGGAAGGGAAGGATGGCGTAGGAAGGGAGGGAGGAAGGAAAAGAGGGAAGGGATAAGGTGGGAAAGGAGGAGAGAGAGGAGGGAAGGGAAGAAGCAAGGGAGGAGGGAAGGGACGGAGATGGGAAGGAGGGAATGGACGAAGAAGGGAAGGAGGGGAGGAAAATGGTGGATAATCGAGGGAGGAAGGAAGGAAGGGAGGGTGGAGAGGGGGGAGGACGGAAGGAAAGAAGGGAGGGAGATAGTAAGAGAGAGATGAAGGAATGATGGAAGGAAGGGAGGGAGGGAAGGAGGGAGGAAGAGACGGAAAGTAGGGAAAAAATGAAAGGAGAGAAACAGAAGAAGAAAGAAGTGGAAGAGAATAAAAGGGAGAGTAAGAACAAAGAAGAAGACCAAAATGTAGATTAGAACACAGGAAGAGATAAAGAAGACGAAGAAGACAAAGAAGAAAAGATAAAAGAAATAAACTTTTAGAACAGGATAAAGAAGAAGAAGAAAAAGAAGAAGAAAAAAAAACATAACACAAAAAAAGGAGAAGAAAAGTATTAGAAAAAAGGGAAGAAACATGAAAAAACGAAAAACGAGAGAAGGAAAAGAGAAGATAAGAATAATAAAAGAAAAGAAGAAGAAGAAGAAAAAAAAAGATAATTGAAGGAAAAGAAAATAATCAGACACTCCAAAGCCCCAGAGGCAGAAAGCAGAATTATATATTTATCATTAATTATACCATTAATTAAGAATGATATTAATAAGAAATGATGTTGATAAAGAGTAGAGAATGAGTGATGAATAATATCAGTAGAGAAAAAGTATTAATTACGGAGAATATTAGTGAGGAAGATAACTGACTCAGTAAAAGGTTTAGATAAATTTCTTTCGACTTGTCTCGGTGGTAGCGTTCAGTGGGTCAATGGTAGCGTTCAGTGGGTCAATGGTAGCGTTCAGTGAGTCAATGGTAGCGTTCAGTGGGTCAATGGTAGCGTTCAGTGGGTCAATGGTAGCGTTCAGTGGGTCAATGGTAGCGTTCAGTGGGTCAATGGTAGCGTTCAGTGGGTCAATGGTAGCGTTCAGTGGGTCAATGGTAGCGTTCAGTGGGTCAGTGGTAGCGTTCAGTGGGTCAATGGTAGCGTTCAGTGGGTCAATGGTAGCGTTCAGTGGGTCAGTGGTAGCGTTCAGTGGGTCAATGGTAGCGTTCAGTGGTTCAATGGTAGCGTCCACTGTGTCAATGATAGCGTTCAGTGGGTCAATGGTAGTGTTCAGTGGGTCAATGGAAGCGTTCAGTGGGTCAATGGTAGCGTTCAGTGGGTCAATGGAAGCGTTCAGTGGTCTCAGTGGTCTCAGCGTTCAGTGGGTCAATGGTATCGTTCAGTGGGTCAATGATAGCGTTCAGTGGGTCAATGGTATCGTTCAGTGGGTCAATGGTAGCGTTCAGTGGGTCATTGGTAGCGTTCAGTGGTCTCAGTGGCAGCGTTCTCGACTGGGAAGCTCGTTGACCTGAGTTCGAATCCCACTGAATGGTTATCCCGAACATTTCTGGCCCCATGGGGAGGGAGGAAGAAGCTCATTTGATTTGAAGTCACGGGAGTTTTGATTTGATAGAAATGTTGGCGAGGTTGATGTAGGTGATGGTGATGATGATGGTGGTGATGATGGTAATGGTGGTGATGATGGTGATGGTAATGGTGGTGATGGTAATGGTGGTGATGGTAATGGTGGTGATGATGGTGATGGTGATGGTAATGGTGGTGATGATGGTAATGGTGGTGATGGTGATGGTAATGGTGGTGATGGTGATGGTAATGGTGCTGATGGCGATGGTAATGGTGGTGATGATGGTAATGGTGGTGATGGTGATGGTGATAGTAATGGTGTTGATGGTAATGGTGGCGATGATGGTGATGTAAGGCTAATGGCGATAGGGTTAATGATTGAAATGATGATGATTGGAATGGTGATGATGACGAGGGTGATGAGAGAGAGAGAGAGAGAGAGAGAGAGAGAGAGAGAGAGAGAGAGAGAGAGAGAGAGAGAGAGAGTAAAAAGGATAAGGATAAGCCAGATGATCGGAGCAGATGCTTCGCCGAGCTTATACGTACTGAGGCGAGCGTGTACTGACTCGTGAGAGAGTGTGCCAGCGGTTGTTGACTCGACCTGAGCTTGACTTGTTGACTCGACCTGGGGCTACCCCCCGTGGTGCCCAGTTACCGCAGTGACCGCCAGGCGACAGTGGAAACTCATGAGCTTGGACGGGACTCGATCGTGATGTGAGGCCGGCGCGCTATCCATTGCCGACTACTAGAGTGAGTGAGTGAGAGAGAGAGAGCGAGGGAGGGGGGGAGAGCGAGAGAGATAATGAGAAAGAGAGAGAGAGAGCGAAAGAGAGAGAGAACGAAAGAGAGAAAGAGAGAGAGAGAGAGAAAGAGAGAGAAAGCGAGCCCAGAAAAAGTAGGAGGATAGCCAAAGCCCCCTCCCACCTTCCTCCCTCCCCCTCCCCCTCCCCGTCCCCCTGCCCCCCACCACTCTCTCGCTCGCTCTCTGATCTGTCTGCCTTTTAAAGTTCACCTGTCGTATAACCAGCGAGAGAAAGTAGTTCTTCTCGAAGCTTCTGCGAGAGTTTCCAGGTCGGGCGCAATGCAGTTTGACCTTTAAGGTGTATCGGAGATTTCTTAAGCCGATATTCAATAGTACAAAATATAGTCACGTTTTGGGTACATGCGTCGGGGACACACACGCACGCACGCACGCACGCGAGTACGCATGCACGTACGCAACCTAAGACCCAACATGAAGGATGGATATTCATGTGTACTGTGTACGTGTCTTACATATATATATATGTATATATATATATATATATATATATATATATATATATATGTATACATATATATATATATATATATAAATATATATATATATATATATTTATATATATATATATATATATATATATATATATATATATATATATATATATATATATATATATATATATATATATATGTGTGTGTGTGTGTGTGTGTGTGTGTGTGTGTGTGTGTGTGTATGTATATACATACATACATACATACATACATACATACATACATATATATATATACACACACACACACACACACACATATATATATATATATATATATATATATATATATATATATATATATATATATATATATATATACATATATATATATATATATATATATATATATATATATAGATATAAATATATATATATATGTGTGTATATGTGTATGTATATATATATACATACAGTATATGCATATATGTGTGTGTGATGATAATGATAATAATAATAATAGCAACAGTGATTATAGATATTAGGACGATCACAATAATACAGATAATCATCACGATAATAATGACAACAAAGATAAGATTTATCGTGATCACAGTAACCATGACAACAATAACAACCCAAATGCTTAACTGTAAGAACTTATAATTTCCGCCTAAGAGGAAAATGAAGAAGAAGGAGAAGAAGAAGAAGAAGAGGAAAGAGGAAAATAAGCTTAACAATAAGAGCTTATAATTTCCGCCTAAGAGGAAAATGAAGAAGAAGAAGAAGAAGAAGAAGAAGAAAGAGGAAAATAAACTTAACTGCAAGAGCTTATAATTTCCGCCTAAGAGGAAAATGAAGAAGAAGAAGAAGAAGAAGAAGAAGAGGAAAGAGGAAAATAAGCCAGGCACCCGTGCTTCCGGTTGCAGACGAGAGAGGAAAGGGCAAACAACTCAAGACACTCGACTGCTTCCTTGCTTCCTTCAAGTACTAAGCAGTTGAAGCGGCTTTTCTCTTCAACGCGTCTGTTTTGGCAGGAAAAGGTTATTTGAATTCATCAACTTCAGATCAGTTAGATGTTGATGTTTTGTGAGTACATACACATATATGTGTATGTTTATATATGTATATGTATGTGTATATTTATATATATATATGTATTTGTACATAATATATGAATCTACTGTATATGCATGTATATATTTACATGTATGTACATGTATGTATACTATATATATATATATATATATATATATACATATATATATATATACATACATATATATATATATATATATATATATATATATATATATATATATATATATATATATATATATATATATATATATATATGTATATAAGAAGAAGAAAAAGAAGAAATAAACAAAAAAAAAAGACAAAAAAATTAGAGAGAATCTCCAACACAAACAACAACAACAACAAGACGCGCTCGGAGTGTGTCTTTGCCATCCTGCAATTCCTCTGCAACAAGCCACTTCTTAAAGGAATCGAAATCCCTTTGATCAGTTGTATCAGTAAATGAAATCTGCAACAGCATAATGCACGCAAGAGTTTCCGATTTGTCTCTTATGTTTTTGCTTTTATTTGAGAAGTGGAGAAGGGGGTGGGGGGGTGGGGGGGGTATAGATATCTTTTTGAATCATTTTTATTTTCATGGTTTTTATCATTATTATCATATCATTGTTATTCTTACTATTATCTTCATTATTTTTATTGTTATTATCATTGTTATTATTTTGGTCATAATGATGATGATGATAATAATGATAATAGTAATGATCATGATGATAAAAATGATGATGGTAATAAAAATGATAATATTGATAATATTGATAATAATGGTAATGATGGTAATGATGATTATGATAATTTTAGTAGTAATAATGATGACAATATTGATAGTAACAATAACAATGATAATGATGATATTAATAACAGCAATATTAATGAAATTAATAATGGCAATACTAATGATAGTGAAAATGATCATGATAATGATAATGATACAAACGATAGTAACAACAAAAATCAAATTAACGATACCAGTGATTTAAGATAAAGAATCAGTTTCCTTTATTTTCTCTCTTCCTTTTGTATTCCTTTTAAATCCCTTCCTCTTCCTATTCTTTTCCTCTTATTCCTCTTTCTTAACTTTTTTCCTTTATTCGTCCTTATTTCTTCTCTTCATTTTCCTCTTAGCCTTTTTTCTTAATTTCTTCCTTTATTCGCCCTTCTCTCCTCTCTTTATTTTCCTTTTAACCCACTTTCTTAACTTCTTTCTTTATTCGTCCTTATTTCCTCTCTTTATTTTCCTCTTAACCCTCTTTCTTTCTCTCATTATTATCAACTACATACATCTTTATATAGACAGATATGAAAAAAATCAAGCCATAAGAAGAAAATAAGATAATAACAGCTAGAATTGGAAGAAGAACAGATGAAGATGATATCAATAAGAAAAAAAATCAGATAATAACAGCTAGAATTGGAAAAAACAACAACAGACGAAGATGATAACAATAAAGAAAAAAAAATCAGATAATAACACCTAGAATTGGAAAAAAAAACAGATGAAGATCATAACAATAAGAAAAAAAAAAAAAAAAAAAAATCAGAAAGTAGCTACCGTAACTTAAGGGATACAACAAGGACGTTCCTGACTCTATACACTTAGGCTTGAACTCTTTAACAGAGGATCAGATAGGATTACCTCGATGCTAAACAAGAAGCTTATGCCGCTTATGGTGATGGCGCGACGGGGATGCGGAGATGAGGGAGATGAAAAGGGAGATGAGGGAGATGAGGGAGATGAGGGAGATGAAAAAGGAGAGGAGGGAGGTGAGGGAGATGAAAGAAGGAGATGAGGGAGAAAAGGGAGATGAGGAAGATGAGGGGGATGAGGGAGAAGATGGAAATGAAGATGGAGATGAGGGAGAAGAGGGAGAAGAGGGAGATGAAGAGGGAGAAGAGGGAGATGAAGAGGGAGATGAAGGAAAAAATGGAGATTAGGGAGATGAGGGAGAAGAGGGAGATGAGGAAGAAGAGGAAGATGAGGGAGAAGAGGTATCTTGAGATGTTAGCAGAAGCAGCATCACTCAGATGTCATGGTTGTAATCAGCAGGCACTCGGATTCTGCTGTATTGCTTTCCATATTTTTCTCTCGTGTTTATCCTCCTATTTATCTACCTGTTTGGATATCTATATCTATTTCTGTTTGTATTCTATACGTTTGCGGGCGTGTATGTATGTGCATATTCACAATAATAGTTATAATGACATTGATATTGATAATGATAATATTGATAAAGATGATAATGATGCTAAAACAAGGATGAAAATAAGGGTATTGATGATGATAATAATGATAATGACAATGGCAATAGTAATGATGAGGATATAATGATAATTACAATAACTATAGCAATGATAATAAAAGTTATAATGATAATAATGATAATAATACTCTACCACAAAGAATAATGATAATGATAACAGTAATTACAACAATAACATATAACATAAAACAGATAATAGCATATAATAGTTATAACAATAATAATAACAATATCAAGAAAATCATAGAATCAAACCCGCATCATTCATATATATATATATATATATATATATATCTATTTGTGTTTGTGTGTAAATATATGTAAATACACACACACACACACACACACACACACACACACACACACACACACACACACACACACACATATATATTTTTTTTTTCTTTCTTTTTTCTTTTTTTATGTCAGTGATTCTTCATCGTTGCAATATGGGCATTAAAAAACCGTTCTCCCCCCATAACATACAGTACCCAACAAAATATAATCACGCAACATTATTAAATTTATTCATCTCTATTCAAAAAGTTTTGGTTGTAACTCTACGGCTTTGAAGAATAGGACAGCTTTCCCGAGATAATTGTGCTTTTAAAACATGAAAAATCTGTGATATGACATGCATTGTGCAGACTTCCATTGAATACAGCATATCAAAAAATAGGCAGGGAACAGCTCTGTAAATTGTATAGCTGAACATTGTGATATTAAAGGTAATCCTCTGTTCATGTGAACAGATAAGCTCATAGACACAAACACATAGACACACATACAAGCACATAGACACACACACAAACACATAGACACACACACACAGACACATAGAAACACACACAAACACATAGACACACACACATTCACATAGACAGACAAACAAGCACATAGACACACACACACAAACACATAGACACACACACAAACACATAGACACACACACACAAACACATAGACACACACACACACATAGACACACGCACAAGCACATAGACACACACACAGGCACATAGACACACACGCAAGCACATAGACACACACGCAAGCACATAGACACACACGCAAGCACATAGACACACATAAGCACATAGACACACACACACAAGCACATAGACACACACACAAGCACATACACACACACTCAAGCACATAGACACACACAAACACATAGACACACACACACAAGCACATACACACACACACAGGCACATAGACACACACGCAAGCACATAGACACACACACAGGCACATAGACACACACACAAACACATAGACACACACAAACACATAGACATACACACAAATACATAGACACACACACAAGCACATAGACACACACACAAACGCATACACACACACACACACAAACACACGCTCATTTACATCCAAACTCACACACATATAAACACGCAAACACACACACACAAAGATTCACACATAAAAATAATCAATTAAGATTAACATCCATACACACAGACACACATTCTTACCTACACAAACGATACACAATGCACTATACCTCTAAACTGAACCATATCCGCAGCAACTGCACAATAACTGCATCATACAAACACCATCACACACCTGACGCCTTGAGAAGGGAAAGTACCTTCTTTGTCACTGTAACGCGTGAGCTATTTTTTTTTTGCGAAAAGAGCAGAAATTTTACGCCAATGTACTGGGTAAATGTTTCTACAGAAATAGATAATCACCTACACGAGTGCAAACAGCTATACACACAGTATATATATATATATATATATATATATATATATATATATATATATATATATATATATATATATATATATTTATATATATATATATATATATATATATATATATATATATATATATATATATATATGTATATATACACATACATGTACCTATAGACTGACCTATGACTAAAGGGATCCGAACTGACGCGGTTCCACCACATCGAAAACCTTCTATTCCCGATTTTTTCGAGCAGTTTGTTTCCTTATTTTCAAAACACGTTTTTGTGTTTATGGCGCCATATTTCAACCGGACATTGCATGGTTCGCACATCTGGTCTGTCCATATAACTTTTTTTTTTTTTTTTGTGGGGGGGAGATGGGGTGGAGGGGGGGTGTTGTTGCAGAGTGGGGGTTAGGGGGGGAAGGGGGTAGGAGAGAGGACTGCTCTTTTTGGCTTTGGTTTCATTTCTATTTATTTAACATTGATATATATGTATATATATATATATATATATATATATATATATATATATATATATATAGAGAGATATATATAGAGAGAGAGAGAGAGAGAGGGAGGGAGGGAGGGAGAGAGAAAGAAAGAAAGAAAGAGAGAGGAAAAGATAGATAGATAGATAGATAGATAGACAGAGAGAGAGAGAGAGAGAGAGAGAGAGAGAGAGAGAGAGAGAGAGAGAGAGAGAGAGAGAGAGAGAGAGAGAGAGAGAGAGAGAGAGAGAGAGAGAGAGAGAGAGAGAGAGAGAGAAAGAGAAAGAAAGAAAGAAAGAAAAGAAGAAAGAGAGAAGAAGATAGAAAGAAAGAGAAAGAAAGACAGAAAATGAATGAGTGAAAGAGATCAATGAGTGTGTTCGTGTGTGTGTGTATGAGAGAGAGAGAGAGAGAGAGAGAGAGAGAGAGAGAGAGAGAGAGAGAGAGAGAGAGAGAGAGAGAGAGAGAGAGAGAGAGAGAGAGAGAGAGAGAGAGAGAGAGATAGCGAGAGAGTAAAAGAAAGGGAAAGCGTAAGCCAATTACGATAAGAGTCCCTATTTATTAACATCTCCCGCCATAACAATAACAACACAAATAAGAAAGTTTCCCCTTCGAAGAGACCCCGAGTCTTAGTAAGGACAATGTAGACACAATGCAGCGTCACGGGCACACACACACACACACACACACACACACACACACACACATACGAACATACTCATTCATCTCTTTCACTCATTTTTGTTTTGTCTTTCTTTTTCTTTCTTTCTGTCTTCTCTCTATTTCTTCTTTTCTTTCTTTCTCTTTCTTTTTTTTCTCTCTCTCTCTACTCTCTCTCTCTCTCTCTCTCACTCACTCTCTCTATATCTCTCTCTCTCTCTATCTTTTCCGCTCTCTTTCTTTCTTTCTCTCTCTCTCTCTCTCTCTCTCTCTCTCTCTCTCTCTCTCTCTCTCGC
>BOPN01012939.1:0-10170 GCA_017312705.2 Penaeus japonicus | reverse complement strand
AGGGGCAAGCGAGTTGCGGCCGGTGGAAGGGGGCAACCCGTTACCACGTGTCCCTCCTGCTGGCAGCGGGAGAGGGCGAACCAGCGACGACGATGCCTGCGACCTTGGGATGCGGTCATTCGACACTCGAGCAGGAAATCTGCGGCAGAGCAGATGCCGCGAATTTCTTCCTCGATGACGTCGGAGAATTGACGACCAGGTCAGCAGGAACTTTGCTGCGGAGGAGGGAGTTGCATCTGTTGCCGTCTCAACACCTGAATGTCCTGGTTGCAGACGGGAAGCGGCCGGTGATCGCGTCCCTTTACTGCCCTCAGAAGCGCTTCAAGTTCCTGTTTTTTGGCCCTGTATTCCTCCAATCTGAGGCTAACATGATCCAATCCTCATCACAAAGTCATCTCCTGGTGCATCGACCCCCGACCCATCGCAGTGGCACCCACGCCTCCTCCTCCTCCAACTGCTGATGCTGCTCCAGCTGTTCCTCTTGCTGGGCATCACTTTTTATCACTTTTCCCTCTCACCATCTTTACATGTAATCTGCCAAAAAAAGAAAATGTTTTTTGAAGAGGTGTACCCTCGCCTCATGCTCAGTTATTTAATCACCCATACCTCTGCGCACTTAGACCGTCACTATATAGTAAGTTAATTACCGTGAGCACATGTCAATTTAAAAGACACGGGCAGGGTCACTAGTTATCACTGTACGCATATAAAAATTCACATTTAGCACAGTAATCAGAGTATACACACTCAGAGTATACCCGTTAATAGTTAAGCGCAAACACTGATAAGTAAACATGACAATAACTGGTTAACACCCCTCACGAACATACGTTACTGTACAGTAAGCAAAGCCTAAAGACCATATACACACGCATTAATTAACAACTACAAGAAGTTTTCTATACAAGAAAAATATAAAGATGCATTACATGCCAGGGTAACTATCAATAATCTGTTGCATTGTTATCCTAACTTTATCATGATATGTAGGGGAAAGAGGGCTTGCAAAGTGTGGCAAGTTTACTCGTCAAAAGAAGATGAATTGAGGAAGGTGTGAGGAGAGAGAAAAGAAGAGGTGGAGAAGAGTGAGGGAGACCAAAAGGGTAAGCCACTCGCACGCCACGCGCGACATTTTTTTTTTTTTTTTTTTTTTCATCCTTCTTACCACAACTCAGAATGTACTGTAATATGAATCCATAACCCTTATCTGATACAGTACTGAATTACGAATTGATGTTAAAATAACGTCAATAACTATTAGCTATTATAGATCGATAAACGACGCCAGTGAATGACAACCTGTCTACTGTACGATATTTGAAGCGCGCGTTTCAGGCAGCGAAGCAGATGGCGCCAGTCGATGCGAAAGAAAATTACTAAGTTTCCTATACAATTCTCACATAGGGGACTTGTTAGGGATATAAAAGGAACTTTATTCATGGAAATTTCGTCACTCTGATTGATTGCATATCGAAAACCACCGTCTTCGACTTTTAAGTATTAAAAAGGTAGCGGAAAGAGGCCGTGACCTTGAACTTGCCAAGCGTACCAACGTGTGAGTGACAGCTGATCGAAGTAAACAAGAAGGAAATTTTAATGCGCTTTTTCTTTCCCGAAGCCATTTCATATGTATGTTTTATTTTTGCTGGTAGGATGGTATCGCTTCAGGATTTTATCTGTGCATTCAAGTAAAAGAATAGGAACTATATGAAACTGTATGAAAGCGAAGGAAAACGAACCTTACTTATTCATTCCTTTTCGCTTGTCTACTCACGACTGTGTATAATGAAATAATAAGCAATTAAGAAGTAATATTGCGTGAATGGACACAAACGCTAACACTCGACCGCCAGAGCGCGGGAAACCGTCGGCTCGTCGGCCATCTTGTTTGTTTATCCCAGGAACTCTTCTTCAAAGGAGCGTTAAATGTAATGATTTTGAATACCGATTTGAAATGCGAGCATAGCCAGTCGCTCGTCTCTGGACGAGCGTGCCGATATTGAAAATAATTATAATTTCTTTCGTATTCATTTATTTATCAAGCGTGTAATAAATATAAGCACGATCATTACAGCTCAATTACATATGAGACATATCGATGTAAGAATAATGTTAAAAGTAAGTCAGTCCACTCTCTTTGGCAATAATCCGATAACCATTCGACTAAAAATTATAGTATAGAAATTCTATTTATTCATCTAGTTCCTCATTTATACTAAACCATCTACAATAAATAAGTGAAAGATCTCGCGTGAAATGACTCATATAATCTTGATTCAGGATGGTCTGAATTTATTTATTTGTTTTGTCTCTTTCCTTTTTCTTTTCGAACTCGAACCTTATCGGCGGGTAGTTCCGTCTGCCGTCCCTGGCCATTGGGCATCGCAAAATTGTTTAGTAAACGCGTGAAAACTCCTCCCATTTAGACAGCTCGCGAGCTCATTGGTCGAAGAGAGAGCGAGAGCTCCTCCTTTGGTCCCACGTTACCAAGCATTTCGGCGATGTGTACAAGTCAGGCGTAACGGATGGGCGGAACTATGCTTTCTATGTATTTTTTAAAAATAAATCTTCCTTTTCTTAGAGGAAAATTCAAGTCAGAAAATCTGAGATGTTCCACCGTGGCCTCTGACTTCAGATCATAACAGATGATTCTGTATGCACAAAGATCGTGTGGTAATTTACGCTATACAAATTAAAGTAAAAAATGAGTAAACTGTTAATATTTAACGACCGCTTAACTCTTCCGTGAAACCCTAGTTCTTATGAAATCATAATGATAAGTAACAGATTCAGATGAAAAGAAAATGATACCCCTTTTTTATGATGAATATTTTTTCATCCAGATGCAATTTCAGTGACAGATGCTTTTTCTTATTACTTTTACCTAATGTATAAAATGCATTGATATGTGATTATCCAACTGTATGACAGCAGTCTCCGTTTTAAATGCAATCTCAGTCGTCAGTGTAATGACCAGGTCACTGCAAAGTATCTACAATATCACGCGCGTGCCCTTGATACAAGCTTTTGACTGCTCTCTGTAAATTTGCAGGAGTAGCACATTCTTGAGGTTCGCGCGTCGAGTTGACACAGCAACTTTTAAAATTGCATAATATGCACATTGTGGATATTTCCCATTTATGTACTAAAAGGAATTTTGAGAGTCTTGGCTAATAAACATAAAGACAATATCATGTAGAATGAGAGATGCGGCTTGTTTCGCTTTCAACAAAATGGCGCACGAATAAATTTAATTTCAGGGAGGTGTAGATCATAGAGTTGTAGATGACTCATTCTTAGGAGTATTGTAAGGAGTTCCCAGATAACACATTTCAACGTGAATTATCGTATATTCGGCAAGCCCCATTTGAGAGAAGCACTTTCATTGGCTGATAGGATATCGATCTCACCATCCGACTTGCTCATTGGTTGACAGAATGGGACCAGCCGACCTGCCGAAAAAATAACGAACAGGAATTTCATAGGCCAGATTCGCTACTTGGCTGCCAGACGCGCGATAACCCCAAACCAATAGTTGTAATAAACCATATATCTCAAAACCCTCGTTTACCTTGAATATACACTTCATGGTTACTCGTATATTGCTTCGTATTAAAATGTGTGATGATTATAGCAAAAAATAACAAAAGAAATACTAAATCAAGTGACCGCAGATGCTGTACTTGGTTGGCAAGGTTACAGTGAAGGATCTTATTACCTTCTCTCGACCAATGGGATCGCTTCTCTACAAAGGGATGTTGAGATATACGATGATTGTCGTAGAAAACGATATGCAACAACACGGCTTATCTTTACAATGACATATTATCAATGAAAGTTGGTCATAAAAGATACGGTAATGTAATTGTTTATGAACTCTTTAACTATCAGCCTTTATGATTTGGCGAGGGACATTAAAAGTGATATACAAAATATAATAGAAAAAAAACAATTATCGTTATACAAGAAAAAAATATTGTACGAAGGTCTAGTTTTGTGCAATGCATATTGATACGAGCTCTTATAAACATTGTGTTTCATTGTATATCAAAAAATATAATAAAAATTACCTCATATATCTTAAGTATACTTAAATCACGTTAATGATTCATCAGACTTTATCATTTCAACCATTCTTCATTATTTCTTGATAACTATACACACAAAGCCCACATTCGTCAAAAAGATAAATCGAAAAATGGTTTGGTTAATCTTGAAAAGTGAACGATAAATCAAATTACATTTCATGGAAAGGTGATGAGGGAAAGCTTAGGAGGCACTGCAATCACAGATGGCTTAAAGACTGCATTGTGTAATAAACAGCTAGTGTTCATGAGCATATATCTGGTAATGACACGACGGATAACAAAATAATGATAACAGCAATGATAACAATAATGATGATGGTAATAATAGTGATAATAGTAATAATAATAACAATGCTGATGATAATGATTATGATAATGATAATAAAATTATAATCATGATGATGGAAATAAGAATAATAACGATGATAATAATGATAATGATGATAATGATAAAAATCATAATTGTATTAGTATTGCTAGTAATAACAGTCGTAGTACTCTGGGGCCGGCCGGCGGATACTCAAAACTCTGGCAGTTTAAGACGTCGCAGCGGGTTACGCTCTCGTAAGGTACGATGTCCCTACGAGGTCGCAAATCTCCCATACTCAGAGGAAAAATAAAATATCGTAACCGAAAAAAAAAACTCTTAACCGTAGTTCGATGGGATACCCTCATATGGCGGGACCTTTTCGAATTGACCAATCAATAGTCAGCCCTTTAGACGTAACTACCAATTGGAAGCCACGGTCATTAGGGGGAGGAGCGAGCGAAAGAGAGAGAGGGAGTGGGAAAGAGAGCGAGAGTGAGATATAGATGATTATAAAAACAGATAGATGGATATTTGAATGGATAAATAGACAGAGAGATACAGATATATATTTATGAGTGTATATATATATGAATAAATATATATGCATGTATATATCAATGTATATGTATGTTTGTTTGTATATGATAAATACATATATACATACATATATATATATATATATATATATATATATATATATATATATATATGTATGTATATATATGTATATATATACCTTTGTCTATGACAAGACACCTTCATTTCCCAAAGCTCTATAGTGTATTAAATATTTATTGTCGTAAACTCCATAGGGTAAACGACGAGCGCATTCTATAATTGCTTGTTATCTTCTTTATATCAAGTGGCTAGAGAGAATGGAGGTATTTGTGATACACAGATACAATATAAATTGATATGACGCCATATACTGTGTCTGGGACAGTCAGTAAATCATAATCTATACAAATCTCGTTTGCACAAGTCGGAACTAGCACGATTTATTTCCGGGTTCACACCGGTACGAGTGCTCGGGACCACCCTTAAGTTACGAGGTGCTGTGACGTCACGCGGGGACGGTTAAAAGTTTTGAGCAAAGACTATTAAGTAAGACGGGTAAGTCCAAGACAAAAACTGTAATAATACTAACTGGGACCTCTGAGTAGTCCATGACGTCATAACGTAGTCCGACTAAGAGATGTCGCTACAATCAACCGTCGATGACGTCATATGTTTACATTCTCACAAAAAACGTGACAGCACAGCAGACGAACTTCAGAGCGCGCACATCATAATGGTTGGAAAGTCATATCCATGTTGTATGCAAAAGGCGATAAGATACACATACTTCACATCATTTTCGTAGATTTCCAAAAGACAAAGAAAGGTATTTTACTTAGTTATGTTGTAAAGTGTGGACAAGTGAGATATTGTATTAAATTGACGAAATTCTAACCGCTGAAGCTACAGTTCCCGTGTGGCACATTTCAGGTGTCTGTTATGGCTAAATGTATTGCATATCCCAAGCCTCCACGAAAAAAAAAACACATTCAGCTGAATAGAAGCTTCCGCGTGTGCAGTCACCATTTCTCTGCCTCTCAATATTGCAACACCTCATCAGCTAAACTATTAAGCACTGCTTGCCCTGACCAAAATTTAGAAGGTAAGACAAATAAAAAATATATATATTTATTTTAATGTATCGGTAGGATTAACTTGTGAAATATATTTTAATGCATTTTTAGATATGAGAAATGTAGTTTATGTGATTTTAAGTACAATGTTATAAACATAAGGTTACAATTTTTATAATGTATTTGGCCTCAGGAATTGGTTCATTGAGAGAGGCTGGCCAGTCTGCAATTTCTAATGAGGACAAATTAGATGGTATAGTAATTTTATTGCTTTTATGTGACATTATAAATAAAATTATGATACAATTTGCACTATAATAGTAACTGATAAATGTTATTGATTTTGCATAATACATCCACAGGTGTTTAATATTAATTAGTCTCAAGTATTTGTATCTGTTCATTTGCTACCAAATCCCCAAGTTCTGGTTAAAATTTAGAAGAGGGATCTGAGAGGCTCTGCCCCAACATGTTTCTAGTCCTTAACACACATATTGGTGCCAAATACTAATTACATATTTTATTTGTTTCATTCATGTCTGCATAATATAATGCATACCATTGTGTGCAATTTTTCCTTTTGATCATGATACAAAACTGTCCATGTCTTTTTTCAAAATAAATATTGGCATAGAAATGTACAGGATTGAAAGTAAAATATTACATAAAGATATAAACTTTAAGTTCACAGTCATATAGTATATGTTGTTGGTGTACAAGTTTGTTGGTGGTAGGTTTATTGGTTTCAACCTGAATCTCTGCGGAAAAAAAAATCTTGTTTGTAGGGATTGAGTAAATAGCTGTTTCTACTCATTTTCTTTATTATTAGCTGAATTTCGGGAATTTGAGTTACTCTTAAGAATTACTGTTAATTATACTGTGACAAAAATGTTCAGAACTTTAGTAATTATTATTTTGCTAATAGTATTGATTATATATGATTTGAATAACCATTAACTACAAAACATTTTTTTGTTTCTGTTTTTAAATATGAGCTAGGTTTTTCTTTGTGTGTGTTTGTGCTTGCTATTACAAAATTAGCATGTCATTTTATGCTTTTTGTTTGCAGTTTCAGGTTTATGTTTACATGAAATATAGCATAATGTTTGTTTCTCGTTTTCATTTATATACCTTGGCTACTGTGTTTGCATCTTTTGTGCTGAATTATTATTATTTTGTTTGATTATTTTCTCTCTAATGTTATGTTTCATTGGACTGCATGCTCCTATTTCATTATTTATTGTTTTCTTATTGTTTTCGTTGTTGTTGCA
Organism: Penaeus japonicus; assembly: GCA_017312705.2. NCBI lineage: Eukaryota > Metazoa > Arthropoda > Malacostraca > Decapoda > Penaeidae > Penaeus > Penaeus japonicus. Next base: position 2,870 of record BOPN01012939.1, on the reverse strand, counting down.
TGTGCATGATTAAAAATTATTTTTGTTCAAGTATAATTGTTACTGTTTTTGCATGCGTTTTTATGCCCCGTGCATGTCACTCATATTTGTTAATAATATGTATAATCTTTTCATTATAATAAAGAAAATCCATACCTTTGAATTTTACTATCCAAATTGATACAAAGGTATTACTATAATAGTTTTGGAGATTCAGTATCTCATTTAGTAAGATAAAACACTGGTAATATTAAATGAATATAATCTCTCTCTCCCTCTATCTATCTACCCCCCCCCCTCCTCTCTCCCTCTCTCGAAATGATTTAGATCTAATCACTGTGTTATTAACAAACCAAGAATATTGATTTTATGGTTTGGAAAAATTCCCTAAAGTAATATTGCATATAAAAGTTCACATATATTGATAAAAAAAATACCCATCATAAACCTGATGTTTATATCCATAAAACGTACGAAGAATACATAATTTTAACACGAACACATGATATCATTGCTGCTGTAATGACAACATTTACCATTGGACTACGGGAAGTGCTGACAGAAGAGCTCATGACGTCATAACTGCTCTAATGACGTCACGTATACCACTGGACTACGCCAATAGATGGCGTTATTCTGGCAAGAATATACGAACGCCGATTTCTATTAATTCCATGCGGTCTTACCTATCTTTCATATACTATCTTTGGTTTTGAGTATGACCCTCGGAGCTCGCAGTTCGAGTTAAGACATGCGCGGCCTGTTTGCTATCATTATTGGTTATAATTCTTATTGTTAATGTTAATAGTATTAGCATTGCTATCATTTGTGTTATTTATATTACTATTATCATTATCATCGTTATCATCATTGATAACAATGTTGTTATCACTATCTTTATCATTTTTCTTGATACTATCATCGTCATATATTCATGTTATTCATGATATTTCATCATTATTACTATCATTACCATCATCTTTATTATTACTATCATTACCATCATCTTTATTATTACTATCATTACCATCATCTTTATTATTACTATCATTACCATCATCTTTATTATTACTATTGTCATTATCATTTCTTATTCTAGGATATCTCTGTGGAAGGCAAGAGTCACGGGCGAGCCATTGAATTAGTAAAAAAAACAAACAAAAAAAAAAGCATAATCCAACTGGTAGTGTTGTCCAGAAGAAAGTGCTCTACTTTCAAGTTTATTCCCGGTTACTAGTAAAATACAGTATAAAAACACTACACTAAGTCAGAGTCACCGCAACTTGCAATGAAACTTGCAATGACTTGCATGAGTTCTGACCTCACTCGACCTCTCTCGCTTTCCCTCCTCAATCTCTTCTCTTGGGCTGACTCCTTGCTTTGAACCCCCGGAGTAACCCCAGGTATCGTGAGGGACGTAGGTTGCACCTTGGGTTATGCAATCACAGCGCACAAACAATTGCAGGGTTGTCCTGCAGTGAGCCTTTACTCCTATGCATGATATACAGCAATACGATAAAGGATAATCTCTCACAGAAGCACCCGTCTGAAGTGCTTCTTACAGCTGGGTGACCTCTGGAACGCGGCAAAAGCAGCGCTTCCCGTGCCCGCTTGCCCGGGGCGCTCGGGGAGGTGAGGCTCCGATTCCTTCCTTTGTCAATCGGGACCTGCGTCACGGCGGCCCAGCCTTCTTCGAAAAGCCCTCTTTCTTAGACTCAACTCCAGAAGCGCGCTACCTCTATGGCTGGATAGTCCACGTCGCCCTGTAAGTGCCTTTCCTGATGGAGGCGCCTCCTAACAGGCGTCATGTGGGTGCCATTTCACTGTTGAGTCCCCCTCCGTTTTCATCTCGTCCTCAGCAGGGCCTTCAACTGCTACAGGAGAAGTCATGGCATCTTCCCTGATTGACACGATCCTGGTGGCGATGTGGCGTCGCGGTGAATGCCTCGGCAGGAAGGCGTCGAGATGTTGGTTCGCTCACCTGCAAGGACGACGGGAGTGTGTGAAGGATCAGGTGTCCCGCGAACCAATGCTGTCTGGAGGAGGTTTGCTTCCGTGGTACTTGAAAGAGCCTTCGTTATGTAGTCGGGGTCCAGCCGAACACTCAGAGCCGTAGGGGATTCCTTCGACGGCAGGAGCACTGGGCAACCTGCTCTTGTGCCAGCGCATATCTACCTCTCATGTGACCCCCTCACTCTCCACTCTGCTCCTGACCGCAAGTTTGGGGATCGAGGACGGATGATAAGGGAGGAAAAGGAATTTTAGAAAAAGAGGAAGGCGGCGGGGTCTTAGCCCAGCATGCCCTGTAAAGCTGTAGGAAATAGCTGGAAGCGGGTCCTTTGGAAGTGGCTAAGGGGAGGGGGATACCAGCGCCATCTGCAGTCAACTTGCTCAGCAGTCGTGACCTTGAGCGCGCGCTGTCTAGGCACTGTCTACATGAGCTGCGCCTGAACTCGGTCTCCCTCGTGCGGCTGCCAGGTGTCCCCGAGCGCGCGCCCACACTGGACCCGTGGGAAAGGGGTCAGGCACGTGCTCTCGGACCTCGTTATCCTGAATCATGGATGATTCTCAGCTGAGCGGGGGGAGGGGGTGAAAAAGAGCGCAGATCTTGGCGCCATCAGCGGTGTACTCTGTGCTCGATCTCCACGATGATGGTTATAGAGCTATCCCTCGGCAAACCTGGTCGTAGAAACGGGTTGAAATTTGGATGTGGCAGCTAAACAGAGGCTGACTTCTCCTGACGGTGCCAAAGGAAGCTTTCCCTTCTTCAGTAGTAGGGCTGACGGAGAAGTACGGTCCTGGCGTCCTAAGCTCGCACAAATCCTCCCGACAGAGGATTTATGGTCCTGGCACGATTGCGAGCAGCGAATGCCACGTGCCTGAAAATCCGA
>BOPN01012938.1:5000-10171 GCA_017312705.2 Penaeus japonicus | reverse complement strand
AGAGAGAGAGAGAGAGAGAGAGAGAGAGAGAGAGAGAGAGAGAGAGAGAGAGAGAGAGAGAGAGAGAGAGAGAGAGAGAGAAGAGAGAGAGAGAGAGATATCTCTTGCTTCACTTTAGCGAAATTTGCTATGGTGAGACAATGAAACCGTAGCAGGTTGTACGAATTGTGCCTTTTCCAGTTATACGAATTGTAATTTCGTGTTTATGGCACATTTGATTGCAAGGTTTCTATAATGTTATTGTTCATCTCCTCGATATCATTATCATTCTGCTGTTTTGGTCTTTTTAAATACTAATGTGGCTATGGCCTTAAATACTGAGTATTGTTGATAATGCGCGGGAAAAATGAACAAACAAGAGAAATAACAAAGTAATAATAATGAAAGATAGTTTAATGCACGAACTAACTGAATAAAGAGATAAAACACTATAGCTAAATGACCATATACACATAAACAACATATACAAGTGAAAAAAAAACATAAACAAAGAACTCAAAAAAATAATACAAAGAATAGCCCCGTAGTAGAGAGAGAGAGAGAGCGAGAGATAGACAGAGAGAGAGAGAGAGAGAGCGAGAGAGAGAGAAAAGCGGAGTGAGAGAAAGAGAGAGAGAGAGAGAGAAAAGCGGAGTGAGAGAAAGAGAGAGAGAGAGAGAGAAAAGCGGAGTGAGAGAAAGAGAGAGAAAGAGAGAAAGAGAGAGCGAGAAAGAGAGAGCAAGAAGGAAATTCCCCCGTTGTTTGCAAAATGACTCTCCCCAAAACCGTCTGGTAAATGACTAGACACTCGACTCGCGTCCAATTGCATTTCCTTCGACTAATCGAGAGACGCTTTACGCTTTCCTTTTGTTTTGCTTCTAATCTTCTTTAGGCCTAAATCGTAAAAAACAAAACAAAAAAACAAAAAGAAACTTATATATATTCTTTTTATCTTCTTTTTTTTCGCGATTAAACTATGATTCTAAAAGCGTGGAAAGGCGGAGAACAAGGGCTTTTTCAATAGAAAAGATGATCTGTACACATTGCCGAGTCATTTACTGGATGTGGTTTCTGCTCTCGTAAGCTCCTTTTCAGAAGGGAGTGCGGGGGGGAGGGGGGGAGTGGGGGGGCATAAGAATCTCTCTTCCCTTTGTCTGCCTCGGAAGAGATTGAACAGTAAGGGACGGGTGGGTGGGTGGAGGAGAGAGAGAGAGAGAGAGAGAGAGAGAGAGAGAGAGAGAGAGAGAGAGAGAGAGAGAGAGAGAGAGAGAGAGAGAGAGAGAGAGAGAGAGAGAGAGAGAGAGAGAGAGAGAGAGAGAGAGAGAGAGAGAGAGAGAGAGAGAGAGAGAGGAGAGAGAGAGAGAGAGAGAGAGAGAGAGAGAGAGAGAGAGAGAGAGAGAGAGAGAGAGAGAGAGAGAGAGAGAGAGAGAGAGAGAGAGAGAGAGAGAGAGAGAGAGAGAGAGAGAGAGGGGGCGAGAGAGAGAGAGAGAGAGAGAGAGAGAGAGAGAGAGAGAGAGAGAGAGAGAGAGAGAGAGAGAGAGAGAGAGAGAGAGAGAGAGAGAGAGAGAGAGAGAGAGAGAGAGAGAGAGAGAGAGAGAGAGAGAGAGAGAGAGAGAGAGAGAGGGGAGAGAGAGAGAGAGAGAGAGAGAGAGAGAGAGAGAGAGAGAGAGAGAGAGCGAGAGAGAGAGAGAGAGAGAGAGAGAGAGAGAGAGAGAGAGAGAGAGCAGAGAGAGAGAGAGAGAGAGAGAGAGAGAGAGAGAGAGAGAGAGAGAGAGAGAGAGAGAGAGAGAGAGAGAGAGAGAGAGAGAGAGAGAGAGAGAGAGAGAGAGAGAGAGAGAGAGAGAGAGAGAGAGAGAGAGAGAGAGAGAGACGAAAGAGAGAGAGAGAGAGAGAGAGAGAGAGAGAGAGAGAGAGAGAGAGAGAGAGAGAGAGAGAGAGAGAGAGAGAGAGAGAGAGAGAGAGAGAGAGAGAGAGAGAGAGAGAGAGAGAGAGAGAGAGAGAGAGAGAGAGAGAGAGAGAGAGAGGTAGAGAGAGAGAGAGAGAGAGAGAGAGAGAGAGAGAGAGAGAGAGAGAGAGAGAGAGAGAGAGAGAGAGGCGAGAGAGAGAGAGAGAGAGAGAGAGAGAGAGAGAGAGAGAGAGAGAGAGAGAGAGAGAGAGAGAGAGAGAGAGAGAGAGAGAGAGAGAGAGAGAGAGAGAGAGAGAGAGAGAGAGAGAGAGAGAGAGAGCGAGAGATAGACAGAGAGAGAGAGAGAGAGAGCTTGAGAGAGAGAGAAAAGCAGGTGAGAGAAAAGAGAGAGAGAGAGAAAGAAGAGCGAAAGAGAGCAAGAAGAGCTCTCCGTTGTTTGCAAAATGACTCTCCCCAAAACCGTCTGGTAAATGACTAGACACTCGACTCGCGTCCAATTGCATTTTCCTTCGACTAATCGAGAGACGCTACGCTTTCTTTTTGTTTTGCTTCTAAATCTTCTTTTAGGCCTAAATCGTAAAAAAACAAAACAAAAAACTTATATATATTCTTTTTATCTTCTTTTTTTTCGCGATTAAACTATGATTCTAAAAGCGTGGAAGGGCGGAGAACAAGGAGCTTTTCAATAGAAAAGATGATCTGTACACATTGTAAAGTCATTTACTGGATGTAGTTTCTGCTCTCGTAAGCTCCTTTTCGAAGGGAGTGCAGGGGGAGGGGGGAGTGGGGGGCATAAGAATCTGCTGCTTTTGTCTGCCTCGGAAGAGATTGAACCCAGTAAGGGACGGGGTGGGTGGGGTGGAGGAGAGAGAGAGAGAGAGAGAGAGAGAGAGAGAGAGAAGAGAGAGAAAGGGAGGGGGAGAGGGAGGGGAAGTGGGTGAGGGAGAGGGAGGGAAAGGGGGAGTGGGAGGGAGAGTGAGGGGGAGAAGGAAAGGGAGAGTGAGGGGGAAGGGGAAGGGGAGGAGAGGGAGAGAGAGCGAGAGAGAGAGAGAAAGAGGGAGAGGGAGGGGGAGAAGGAGGGAGAGAGAAAGGGGGAGTGGGAGAGGGAGAGGGAGTGGGAGTGGGAGGGAGAGTGAGAGGGAAGGGGAGGAGAGGGAGAGAGAGCGAGTGAGAGAGAGAAAGAGGGAGAAGGAGGGGGAGAGGGAGGGAGAGAGAAGGAGAGGAAGAGGGAGGGGGGAGAGAAAGGGAGAGTGATGGGATAGAAGGAGAGAGAGAGAGAGAGAGAAAGAGAGAGATAAAAAGAAATAAAAAGAAAGAGAGAGAGAGAGAAAGAGAGATAGAACGACAGAAAGAACGAAAGAGAAAAAAAAAGAAAAGAAAAGAAAACGAAACGGCAGAGTTTCGAACCAGGCACGCAGTAACGAATCGAACGCCCGGAACCCGGATTCGATCCCGTGTTTACCATGACTTCATTAAACAATCGACTCACCTGAAACCCGGATGGAGAATTCTGATGAATAACGATGATGAATAATTCTCGATTTCACGTCAACTGTCAGACGGGCACGAGGGGGGGGGGGGGGGGCACGGGCACTGGCCTGCCGATTACACTTTCATTGGTCATTATGCTAATCACTTTGGAGGATTTTGCCTTGGAGATTTATGTCTTTTGAAATTGATGATTGTTATGTTCGTTCATAATGTTCAAAGCAAGAATAGAAATGGATGTTTACAGGTAAGCAAAGTAAAAAAGAGAGAGAGAGAGAGAGAGAGAGAGAGAGAGAGAGAGAGAGAGAGAGAGAGAGAGAGAGAGAGAGAGAGAGAGAGAGAGAGAGAGAGAGAGAGAGAGAGAGAGAGAGAGAGAGAGAGAGAGAGAGAGAGAGAGAGAGAGAGAGAGAGAGAGAGAGAGAGAGAGCGAGAGAGAGAGAGAGAGAGAGAGAGAGAGAGAGAGAGAGAGAGAGAGAGAGAGAGAGAGAGAGAGAGAGAGAGAGAGAGAGAGAGAGAGAAATGCGTTGAAATAAACATTTTCTAAACCTGTTGATTTGCATATGAATGTATACAACCTAATGAAACAAACAGAGAGGGAAGTAATGGGGATAACATAATAAAGTAAGTGAAAGGAGAGAAGAGAGGACAGAGAACGGCGGGGGTGGGGAGGGGGGTGGGAGATTCATCAACAGGTAACTTTTAGCAGTTATAGATAATGAATAACATTATAGAAAAGAAAAGGCTGGTCTTGCGTAGCGTGAGAGAGAGAGAGAGAGAGAGAGAGAGAGAGAGAGAGAGAGAGAGAGAGAGACGTGGTGAGAGACTGAGAGAGAGAGAGAGAGAGAGAGAGAGAGAGAGAGAGAGAGAGAGAGAGAGAGAGAGAGAGAGAGAGAGAGAGATAGATAGATAGAGAGAGAGAAAGATAGATAGATAGATAGATATAGAGAGAGAAAGATAGATAGATAGATAGATAGAGCGAGCGTGTCGAGAAGACAAAACGAAAGTGAGATCCACCAAAGGAGATAAGGAAAATAGATAGAAATCCATGAGATTTACATCCCAGTGTAAACACCTGCTCTGCCCTTCATTTATAACTGTGGTGCATCTGTGCTTAATGTAATGTACTTTCTATAGATGTTACATCCACTTGCAAGCTAATGTGTAAAAGGCTCAGAAGAGGTTTTGTGCAAAGGAATGCACGATCTAAAATGTATAAAAAACGGTTTCGACAAACGTGTGTGGTAATGTTGGACTATAGTTATATATCCAAAAATATATATGGGTATGTGTAAATGTGCAAATACATTTAATGGCACAAACAGACTAATAAATTCAAAATATAATCATGCGTATTAGGCTCATAGATGTTCACATCAGTACTGAGCTGAAAATATGCATATATAAAAAGTTATACACATTTATATATAAATCATCTCATATCAAAAATTATTTGACAAAATTTACATATACAGGCTCTATCTGATAAGCATCAGATAAAGCCAGATACGCACACACACACACACGCACACGAACTCACACACACACACACACACACGTTCGTACATACACATGCACGTACATACCTACAGAAACCACTCACGCACACAAATGCAATCATGCACTTTTCTCTTTTCGTCACGGCCACATAATTGGTATCTGAAACGTGTGTTCTTGTTGATTAACTCAATGCAGTATGACTAGGGGGGAAGGGGGGTGGGGGAGGGGGTGGAGTAGGGGATGTGAGGGGGCGGGGGAAGGAAATCAATATTACTAATTATATGTATATATATATATATAT
>BOPN01012937.1:0-5000 GCA_017312705.2 Penaeus japonicus | reverse complement strand
ACACACACACACACACATATATATATATATATATATATATATATATATATGTGTCTGTATATATATATATATATATATATATATATATATACATATATATTCACCTGTAATAAACAGTTGTACAGCAGAATGCGTTTCACTAACTGCGTATATCAGTTATTTATTCATCAACTTTTTGTTAAGTCCTTTTGGCAAAGCTTCTGGCTTTGATGATAGTAAGAGGAGGTCCATTGTACTGAGGTTAAGTGGTTACAGTATTCAATGTACTTTTTATTATTTTTTTCTCCTTTTTCTTCTCCACTTCTAGTGTTGTTTTTTTTTTCCTTTTTCCCCTTTGTCTTCATCTCTTCTGTTGTTTCTCTTTTTTTTTTCTTTTTTTTTCCTCTTTTCCTTTTCTTTTCCTTTTTTTCGTCCTCTTTCTCTTCCCTCAATTCTTCCTTTTAGACATTTTACATGTGTGTTCTGAAAACAAGTGGACAATACACTGTACCTGCACTGCTTTGTGTTTCCATTCTACATTACACAAGACTCCTTCAGTACGGTATCATTACAATACTATTTTCCTCTTTATATTCCACCGTGTTATAAACTCAGCTTCCCTGTGTAGCATAAGAACAACAATGGGTTATATATTACTTTCCAAAAATATTATTCTCTTGGTTTCAGTGGATGGAATATATTGTGTTTAGGTGCGGGTGTTTCTTGCTATTGTCTATGTGTTCATAGGTTTGAATATTTTGTTATTGGACTATCCATTGCATTAAAAGATAATAATGATAATGATGATAGTAATAATAATAGTAATAATAAGGATAATCACAATAGTAATAATAGTAGTAGCAATAATAACATGGATGTAAATCATCATAGAAAATAGTTATAATGATAAAAATGATAAAAATACTGATATTAGCAATTCAAATAATACTAATAAAACGAAAATAACATTAACGATGAAAACAATTAATAATAGAAAAAAACAAAAACAAGGAAAGACAATTACCATAAAGGTACTGAACCATCAAAACAAGTATTGTGTTCTCCATTCTTTCTTTCTCATTACAATAAGTATAACATTCATGACAAAAGGAGAATAAAAGATACCGACAGTGACATACAGTGAAGTTTTTTTTTTTCTTTTTTCAATGGAATTTCTACTTTATTAACTTCCGAAGTATATGACAGTAATGGTGGAGATCAAATTGTTATTGATGACAATAATGATGATGAAATTAATGATATTGTTGATATTAACCACTGACATTATTAACACAGACAATACTACTAGTAGTAAACATAATTATGATGATGATGATGATAAGAAAAAATAATAGTAATAATAATCTCAAAGAAGAGAAAATGACAATAATGATGATAGTTATAATAATGACAATAATGATGCTCATAGTGATATTAGTAGTAATATTGTAATTATTGATATAAATAATGATAATGATAAGAGTAATTATAATATCCTTACTTATGATAATGATAATAACAATAATGGTAAATAATGATAATGATCAAAAACTAATAATGAGGATAATAATGATACTAATGACAGCACTAACAATGATAATATTAATGCTACCAAAGATAATAATGGTAAAAATATATCAAAAGTCATTATAAGTATCATTCAAGTTACCAACAGCAGCATCATCAATATAAATACCAACATTTGGGAACACCAAAGCTTGATTTCAGATTACATTTTTTTTTACTACTGAAACAGAAAGGCAATTTTAGACCTAGTATGCACGATACACGTTTTCCTTCATTTTCTTTTCCTCCGGACAAACAGACATTTCAGAAAGGTCCCTGACAATGCCACGCCACGGAAGCAACGCACAGGTAATGAGCAATGAATCCTTTTGAACCTTGGGGATTACTGGACTCAAAGGACGAGAGTAATGAAATGCGCAGACAAAGTCCCTAGAGTTATAAGTGAATTTCACAACAACAGGGGACTAAGAAGTTCTGCCATTCTTCCAGAGTAATTTCCAAAATGCATGAATTCTGCATCTTCAAAGCGGGGACTACAGCCTTCTGCTATTAACTAAATTATCCTTGGCCTCTTGTGAGTGAATTTTTTTTCTCTCTCTCTCTCTTTCTCGTTCTCTCTTCTTCTTTTTTAATCTGATGTCTGACGAATTCCTTCAACCTACCCGGATTTCCTTGCGTTTTCTCTCTTTTTTTGCTTTCTTTCGATCTATATGTTTTATACTTATCCCTCTGTCTATCTCTTTCCTCTATATTCATATCTTATATTTTTATTTATTAATCTTTTCGCTTATCTAATTATCCAGCTATTTAATTCGTACACCAATCTATCGCTGGATATCTCTATCTCACGCTTTCTCCTTCACACTCTTTTTCCTTTAAACTATTATAAAGCTCTGGCACGCCTTCCTACTTCCCGTTCCTATAGTCAACCTGTTTACGAGTTCTTCACTCATTAATCAAACTATTTCGAACTTGTGGTTTTTATGGCTCCGCTTTCCCCGGTCGGTTAATTAAAATCTATTGACACACATACCATGACTTTGATCTTTGAAGCTGCTTGTTATTGAAAGTCTTCCACTAATATAATTAACTCTCTTCAGACCAGTCATCACACCGAGAAATTAGAGGTTTTAATGGGATATCTGACATCGTAAATTTCGAAACTTTCCAAAAATTATCGTTTCCATAAAGTTTTACAGCGCGAGATCTCTTATCTTGCAACCGGAAATTGAAGGGCATTCTGTTGTTGTGTCTCTACTTTCGGGTTTTTATTACGAACACGTTGATTTTATTTCCCATTAACATGATTCATAAAGCTACTACGTCAATTTTCAAATGTCAGCATTGAATATGTAACTGCATCGTAATTCAGATATTGATGATAAAGGTGATAACAGTAGTGATAATAATAGTGGATAATATACTGTACTTATGATACTTATGATAATGAAAATATAAAGAATGATAATGATCGTGATGATTATCTATAAATACTAAGAGCAAATATTCCCAAACGAAGATAACCATACGCAAAATTTCGAAATATACCTAATACCAAAGCAAATACAAAGAGTAGCCCTCTACACACACAAAAAGTACTATATGTATAAAGTACAAACAATAGCTCATTCTATATCACTGTACTTATATTGTATCCGTATCATAATATCATTCATGAAATTATATCATCATTGTCATATCATATCATTATCAAAATCATCATACTTACAATATATTAATTGCATTATCATATTTACATTTACTCCATCAATACCTCATTACCCTCATCATTATAATATATCAATCATATTACAATATTTACATAACTGTATTTACTCCACCTAAAAAGTAAAGCACAAAGAGTAGCTCTGAGTCAGTGTAAGTGGCGTGGTTTAAGGACATGGAGTTGCCCGTTGCATCAACATTCATTCTTACATAAAGTAAGAGAATGAGGCTCTATCGTGTTTAAAGGTAGAATAGCGCCCCATCAATCGTTTATGTTGTATTGACGGAGTTTTAATACTTGATGTCGCTTGTTTATTACTATTTCGTGAGTTTGGAAATCGTGATAGGACACACGTTTTGGCTGGTCTTCCGTTTTCTTTTGTAGATTGAATCTTAAAGTATTTGCGTATCTGTTGTGTTTATATGTGTGTGTGTGTGTGCGTGTTTGTTTGTGTGTGTGTGTATGTGTGTGTGTGTGTGTCTGTGTGTTCGTGTGTGTGTGTGTGTGTCTGTGTGTATGTGTGTTTGATGTCGTCAGTGGCCCCACGCATATGATATATCATATGTGAATTTAAACTTAATGACTATTTTTCGATAAGGCGCAACCCCTCAGAGATTTATTTTTAAGAGGAACCCCTTAGGGAAACCTCTAAAAGAAATTAAAAAATAATAATATAAAATAAAACAATGGCAGTGTGGTTGCTGGTCCTTATCATTTCATGTGTGAGTTATCATAAAGAAAATGACGACCTCCCTTTAAACATTTATCAAGTAAATTAGACACATAACAAAAATTTTGGCTTTTAAATAATAGGCTTATGGTTGGGTCTACTCATTTTAATGGTTATTACTAAACTTACATTCTAAATTACCAACTCCTGAGCGCATTTTCCAATTCCGTCTCTTCTTGTTATCATTCCGTGTAAAATGGTATCACTGATATTATTATTAACCTGGCCGCTAGTCCACGCGACACATAAAACAAACAAAAATAATATGACTGCTGGCCGTAATTCTTATCTCTTATAATTCTTATTATATATATGTATATATCGTCAGTCCACGTGACACATAAAACAAACAAAAATATTATGGCTGCAGGCCCCCTCCTTAACGGTTAATAATTTGTTCTATTTTCTCTTTATTTTCCTTAATTCCGACCGGATATTGACCCTTATACCGCCATCAGGCTGTCTCTCATGATTAACCACGACCTTAATTATATTTACTTCCCGCCAAAATAAAACCGTTAGAGGCGAGGCTTCGAAAAATGGCGCTCTATCCGTCACAATCTCTGACCATTTTTTTTTTTTTTTTTTTTTTTTTTTGAGAAAAGATCCACCTGATTATGGACCGGAATTCCACACAAAAGATGATACCCCTTCCCTTTCCGCACATTTTGGAATATATTTGATTAAGTTTGCTACTCAATATACCCTTCAAATCGAGACAAAGGGGGCCCCTCAACAGTACCTACCTCTTTGAAAAAGAGATCGCCCTGATGAAGGTGAACGGGCAGGACCAAGGAAGCAAAAGTGGTCCGTGTTTTCCTCTCCTTGTTTATTCCATTCATGGAGTTTGATTATTGAAAATTCGGTCAAATTGATTGTCTTCATTTATTTGAGGAATTATTTACACCAAAATTTGGTATATTCAAATCAAAATTGCTAAAGATAATATCGTAAATGTGATTCAGGATTGTTGGTATTTCGTGAATATAAACGCATTTAAACATCTTGAATAAATTAATATATATATATATATATATA
>BOPN01012935.1:5000-7500 GCA_017312705.2 Penaeus japonicus | reverse complement strand
CTTCATGACCACGCGCTCTTCAAATATTCATCCTGGTAGGTATTTATAGGGCGAGGCTGAGTGCGCCGGGTAGTGTGGGCCGGTGCGTGTGTCTGTGTGCGCGTGAGGACCGGTGTGTGCTGGCGTGTGCGTGTGTGTGTTTTTGTGTGGGCGAGTGGCGGCGTTCGTGTGTGCGTTTGTGCGAGTTGTTGTTTGTGTATGAGTTGACGTGTCCTTTGTCTTTTATTTTTATTTATTTTTTTTTTTTTTGCGTCTTGGATGTCCGGCAGTGTATTTCTGAATTTCCGCCACTGGGGGAGATATTGTTGCCGCGAGACGCTTAATTAAGGCGTTGGGATGAACCGGGCGAGACTCCGTATCCTGCCCACTCTTAGGGGAGGGGGAGGGGGATGGCCAAGGAGAGGGAAGGGAAGGAGGGGAGAGGTTACAAAATATCGCAGCACTTCCACAAGGACACGAATGAGCGCCGCCCACACGGACTGGCGGTTCATTAGGCGGCCCCGGACTTGCTAGGTGGCAGGTGGCAGGTGGCACGTGGCGCTTGAAGGATGATGGACGCAGCACTGAATGAAAGGACGACACCTGCGCGCCCTCCCGCTGCGCCTCCGGGAGACAAAGAACAGCGATGCTAGTGTGGCTCGGCTCGCGTTTTGGGCAGCGAGGAGGGAAAGGAAATGGGATAACTTGGGTTATGTGACTGCCATATTTTTACACGAATAAAAACACGGACGGAAACACACACACACACACACAACACACACACACTCACACACACACACACAAGCACACACACATACCGACTCCCCCTTCCCCGTTAACCCCCGAAACACACACGCATACACACACAAACACAGACACGAATGCACACAAGCTCCTGAGATAATGGAGGAATTATATTGCGATTCGCCAGGGTCTATTACCGGGTCTGCTGTCCTTCAAGCACCGAGGAAGAGGCAGAGGCAGGGGCAGGGGCAGAGGCAGAGGCAGAGGCAGGGGCAGAGGCAGGGGCAGAGGCAGAGGCAGGGGCAGAGGCAGAGGCAGAGGCAGGGGCAGAGGCAGAGGCAGGGGCAGAGGCAGAGGCAGAGGCAGGGGCAGAGGCAGGGGCAGAGGCAGAGGCAGGGGCAGAGGCAGAGGCAGAGGCAGGGGCAGAGGCAGAGGCAGGGGCAGAGGCAGAGGCAGAGGCAGGGGCAGAGGCAGGGGCAGAGGCAGAGGCAGGGGCAGAGGCAGAGGCAGGGGCAGGGGCAGAGGCAGAGGCAGAGGCAGAGGCAGAGGCAGAGGCAGAGGCAGAGGCAGAGGCAGAGGCAGAGGCAGGGGCAGGGGCAGAGGCAGGGGCAGAGGCAGAGGCAGGGGCAGAGGCAGAGGCAGAGGCAGAGGCAGAGGCAGGGGCAGAGGCAGGGGCAGAGGCAGGGGCAGAGGCAGAGGCAGGGGCAGAGGCAGAGGCAGAGGCAGGGGCAGAGGCAGAGGCAGGGGCAGAGGCAGAGGCAGAGGCAGGGGCAGAGGCAGGGGCAGAGGCAGAGGCAGGGGCAGAGGCAGAGGCAGGGGCAGGGGAGAGGCAGAGGCAGAGGCAGGAGTAGTAGGCAGAGGCAGAGGCAGAGGCAGAGGCAGAGGCAGAGGCAGAGGCAGGGGCAGAGGCAGAGGCAGAGGCAGGGGCAGAGGCAGAGGCAGAGGCAGAGGCAGAGGCAGAGGCAGGGGCAGGGGCAGGGGCAGAGGCAGAGGCAGAGGCAGAGGCAGGGGCAGAGGCAGAGGCAGAGGCAGAGGCAGAGGCAGGGGCAGGGGCAGAGGCAGGGGCAGAGGCAGAGACAGAGGCAGGGGCAGAGGCAGGGGCAGAGGCAGAGAGGCAGAGGCAGAGGCAGAGGCAGGGGCAGAGGCAGGGGCAGGCAGCAGAGGCAGAGGCAGAGGCAGAGGCAGAGGCAGGGGGCAGGGGCAGGGGCAGAGGCAGGGGCAGCAGAGGCAGTGTAGGGCAGAGAGGAGGCAGAGGCAGAGGCAGGAGGCAGGGCAGTGGAGGCAGGGCAGAGGCAGGGGCAGAGGCAGAGGCAGAGGCAGGGGCAGAGGCAGAGGCAGAGGCAGGGGCAGAGGCAGAGGCAGAGGCAGAGGCAGAGGCAGAGGCAGGGGCAGAGGCAGAGGCAGGGGCAGAGGCAGGGGCAGGGGCAGAGGCAGGGGCAGAGGCAGAGGCAGAGGCAGGGGCAGAGGCAGAGGCAGGAAAGAGGCAGAGGAGGCAGGGGCAGGGCAGGGGCAGAGGAGGCAGAGGAGGAGGCAGAGGCAGGAGGCAGGTAAGTAGAGGCAGGGGCAGGGGCAGGGGCAGAGGTAGGCAGAGGCAGAGGCAGAGGCAGAGGCAGAGGCAGAGGTGGCAGAGGCAGAGGCAGAGGAGGCAGAGCAGAGGCAGGGGCAGGGGCAGAGGCAGAGGCAGAGGCAGGGGCAGAGGCAGGGGCAGAGGCAGAGGCAGGGGCAGAGGCAGAGGCAGAGGCAGAGGCAGAGGCAGAGGCAGAGGCAGAGGCAGAGG
>BOPN01012935.1:0-2500 GCA_017312705.2 Penaeus japonicus | reverse complement strand
ACACACAGAAACACAAACACACAAACACACACACACAAAAACACACACTCATACACACAAACACACGCAAACACACACAAACACACACACACACACGCAAATTTACTTATTTCCAAATTCGAAAATAAAACAATAGAGTAATCTTAGCAGATCCCAGAGAAGACAAAAGATGATCAAACTCAGTAAGAATCCAAAGATCTGACATGTATTCCTCTCACATCAGTCCATCACTTTCACATCAGATGCTCATGTTACAAATGGAATATTAAGTGTAGGTATAGAAGATTGCCGTAAAGGTGAATTTGCATATCTAATTTCCACCACTTTGATCTTTAAACCTGCCGAGAGATTGGCGGAGAATCTCATTTTTGTCTCGCGAGTTTAGATTTGGTTAGGATGTTCCCGGTCGAAGAGGGGAGAAAAAGGGGTATGTAAATGTTGAGTTTGGAAACCTTTTGGCCGGAATTACGCGTGTTCAATGCCGCCCGCAGTCACATATACACGAGAACCACACGCGAACTGACATACAACATAGCATACAACATAGGAAAAAAAAAAAAAAAAAAAAAAACACGAAAAATCGCTTATAAAGGGATTACAAAAGAAAGAAACCTGCTAGGCTAAAAGATTAAGATGAAGCGAGCAAATAAAAAGAAAATGCGTAGATTCCATAGCGTTCTTGTTTGTTAGATATTAGCAAACTATTGCCCGGTGTTCTATGGTGAGAGGCAGTGAACCTTTTCTCGAGATTTAGAGCCAGATAGATTCAGGCGATAAGAACAGCTTGCTATTGAGAGTGTATTTGCTAGTAGATGTGTTTGTTTGTCTGTGTATGTTTGTATTTTTTTTTGTGTGTATGTGTGATTATCTGTGTATTAAAATGAATAATGAAAATAAATAATGAAAATAGATAATATTAAATAATGTTGTATCATTGTGCTCTGAAGAATGTCGTTTAAATGTATGCTTTCTTGAATCATAATTTTCGTCACGTGGTTAAACTTTCAACAAATAGCTGTTTATCTCTTCCACTAATTCATCACAAAAATTTTCTTAACACGAATATACCACCCAACGTTTGTATCCGTGTTTGGCTTTATATTTACGTATTTGGCTTGGTTTTATGTCTTTCTTTTTGAGGATAGGATGAGGGTGTTTTGGTGTCTCCTTGGCATCCTCTCCTTTGGATGGGGATCATATCTCAAAGACTACATACGGAGCGCTGTGCCTCCAGAAAATACCGTGTAAATCTACGGAACTATTACACCCCGTTTCAAATAATGCTTTATATTTCTGAAATTCCAATTGGATAAATCATTGCCTTATAGTCCAAAAAAGTGCCATGATACAGTATATAATAATAATTTTTGTATAAGCTGATTCACTACACAGCTCTGAAATCGAATTAAAAGCTAATTTTACAAGAGGCGTTTCCATATCATTACTAAATTGTCGTAAGTTCTCTGAATCGTTTTTTTTTTATTCTTTTATTGAAATATCACCAACCGTAGCATCTTCCCGGATCTCAGTGCTTTTCCAATGAATATATTTCGTGAAAAGGTCAGGTGTTTCAGTGTCGGGTTTTGTAACATCCTTTATTGTCTAAATCAAGGTTATAGAATTTTTATGCCTGATTTTCAATCGTGATCAGTGCATCCATACCCTGTTTATCAAGTAGTTTTTTTTTTTTTCAAAAGAAGCTGTTTTGCAGATATAACAGAAAAATATAACAGATATAACAGATATACCAGATATAACAAATATATAACAGATATAACAAATATATAACAGATATAACCAAAAATCTATGAGTAACAGGATTTTCCCTTTTGGTTACAGTCCTCCTTCTCCATTTTGCAAAGTAAGCATTCGTCTCTGCCGTGTGTCCAATCCTACTTTTTTATTCCTTATACTTTTTGCCCTTCCATTCATTTTTCAGTCTGACTACTTTTTTTTTCCTACAAACCTTTTCCTGTCCTTTATCTATTTATACAGTTCAATAGTCTACCAATGGTGAACAAAAGTCCGGTTTTATTCCTGTACGTTTCTGCATGAACGCATTTATACATTGGTAACATCGAAAACACGAGTATTTTTGAAACCTAGTTTACATTTTATTTATATCATCACTCCTTCATTTTGAAACGTAGTTCTCTTCTTACATATAGTCTATCAGGTGCTCCTAAATTGAACTGTACATGCTGATGATATGCAGTCATAAATGATTTGAAAATACATTCAATTCTATGCTTTCTAAATCTGATAACCGTCACTCGACAAGGTGTGAGAATGATGTTCATTCAAGATCAGTTTCCGTGGACAATCTGCGTGAAACCAAAGTCTCTGCTCCTTTGCTGTCCTTGCTGTTGTCGAGGGCAATGCTTTTCGTGGGTTGCTAATGTGGGGTCTGTCTTGTGTAGTTGAACAGATGCACCACGACAAGGTATCAACATATATACATATGTATATATATATATGTATATATATACATATATATATA
>BOPN01012931.1:7500-10187 GCA_017312705.2 Penaeus japonicus | reverse complement strand
TAGAAATAATTATATATATATATATATATATATATATATATATATATATATATATTTACTGCATCTAAATGAATATCAGTATACATTCAGGAGTATGTGTGAAGCATTTGCCAGCGCTCACATGCACCCGCATGATGATTGTCGTGATTGCTAGAAAAATATTTTGGTTAACGTGAGCATAGTAGCGTGATCAAACCAAATGCTATTGCAAGAATGCATTTGCACATCAAATAGCTTCAACGCACTGAATGATGTTAATTTAAGATATATTGCAGGTGTTATAGCACAGAATGAAAATATTAATGATAATAACAATAATTATGATAATGACGATCATTATCATAGTCATTATCATTAACATCATTTTTATTATCACTATTATCATTGATATCTTTATCATTTCCACTATCATTATCATTATTATCATTATTACTATCATTATCATCGATGTGATTATAGTTATTATTTTAAAATCATAATTTTCATTATGATTATCCTCATTATCATGATTATTATTTCAATCATTATCATCCTTGTTACAATCATTACAATCATTAATATTAGTGTTTTTTTTGTTATCAGTATCATTATTATTGCCATTATTATCGTCATTATCATTATTACCATTATTGTTGTTTCTGTCATTGCTATCATTATTATCATCATCATCATCATTATTATAGTCATCATTATCATTATAATAATGATAATAGAAATAACAGTATAAGTAAGAGTAATGATGATGATGATGATGATGATAATGTTAAACAAAATGAATCAAATGAAGGGACTCGGTATCTAATTATTTAATGGTGAAAGTAGGGCCAATGATTTTTAGATGAGTAGGGGTGAAGTTTGGAATTTTCTCAGAGTGGGTAAAACAACTTTCGGTTTATATAGATCAAGCATGATGTCTCTAGAGTTTATCAAACAAATTAGATGTTTTACTAGTTTGGTGATAAATCTGTGGAAACCAAATGTAACAGTGCAACACTCACAGACGGCCAGATTTTGAGAAAATATGCTTTAGCTTACATAAATAATCGGTAATGTTGGTTGCAGTTAAGATCCCTGTAACCTGTGAGCGATCAAGAATCTTTGCAATCAACAGACACACTAATTTGGTCTTTACGTACTGAGTGACGCTTGGTGACTTATACAATCTTTTTAGATGCTTCTTTCCCGCCCTGAGAACCAAACAAAATTGCAAATGTGCTCAATATCATATGATCCGGAGGGGGTGAATTAATGCTTTTGTATTTACAACCAAATTATATACGTTTCGAATCCATACGCAAACTATGTACTTATGGAATTTATAAATCAACTTGATCACATCCTAAAACAAATTTGATTCCCTTAGGAGTTTGTAAACAAACTTGATGCTTTGAGAGTTCAGAACAAAGTTAATTGCTGAAGAGTCTATAAACAAATCTGATTCCTTTAGATTTTATAAACAAACTTCATTCCTCAAGAGTCTATAATCAAACCCGATTCCTTGAGATATTATAAAAATATATTGATTCTATAAGAGCTTACAGACGAACTTGATACTCAGAAAGTTCAGAAACAAACTTAATGATTTCAGAATATACTTGATATCTTTAGAGATTATAAACTGCACTATATAATACATAGTACATTCTTTAGTAGTTAAACCAACCACATCAACATCACTGATTTTACTAATAAATTCAAGAATGAAAATTTAAACCCCTTCATTTTTTTCAAGTCCATGAGCCACTCAAGAAAATACGTCGCTTTTTCTAGAACCTTCAACATAAAACGTCTCTCGTTTCTTTTTTCTCTCCCTCACCAACATACCCGCGTCCGCTCAGCGCTTTCTAACGCCTAGGACGCAGTGCTTATGAATAATTCCCGCGTCCTCGCACAGTCTCTCTCGCCTTCTCCTCCTTGCTTTCTTTTTCCTTCTCTTCTCTTTCTCTCTCTTTATCTCTCTCCCTCTCTCTCCCTCCCTCCCTCCCTCCCTCCCTCTCTCTCTCTCTCTCTCTCTCTCTCTCTCTCTCTCTCTCTCTCTCTCTCTCTCTCTCTCTCTCTCTCTCTCTCTCTCTCTCTCTCTCTCTCTCTCTCTCTCTTAATTTCTTCATCTCTGTCTTTCTTTGATTCAACTTTCCTTTTCACATTTTGCTGTTTTTTTTCCTAAATCGCTTTTCCCTCAAGACAGCTACTTCATTTTGGAATTGCAGGATTATAACTGGTGGAAAGTTTTAAGGGAAATTGGAAAGGCCAATCAGGACGGACAGAATTTAGGATACATAATCGATTAAGAAAGGATGAGAAGGAAGTCGAGAGAGAAGGGCGGATGGAGAAGGAGGAAAGGAGTGGGGGGTTGACACATAGAGAGAGACAGAGACAGAGACAGAGACAGAGACAGAGACAGAGACAGAGACAGAGACAGAGACAGAGACAGAGACAGAGACAGAGACAGAGACAGAGACAGAGACAGAGACAGAGAGGGAGGGGATGAAACCGGAAGAGAGAATGAAAAATACAATACCTTTGACCAAACAGACACACTGGGACGACCAATCCCTTGTATTAAGTCTGATTTCCAAAGTTAAGGGTACATGCTGGGGAGAACCCATCTTGGACTTTCGCAATGCAGGGAGGAGGCTGAGAGAGAGGGATAGGGAGGAGAGTCAAAAGAAGGAGTAACAGCAAGGAGG
>BOPN01012928.1:7500-10190 GCA_017312705.2 Penaeus japonicus | reverse complement strand
GGGGTGGGGTTAGGGGGTGTCGAGGTGAGGGGGGTAGGGGTGGGGGATGAGGGGATGAGGGGTTAGGGTTGGGGTAAGGGGTTTGGATGAGGGGAGGGGACGGGGGTGAGAGTGGGGGGTGAGGGGTGGGGTTGGGAGGTGAGGGTGGGGTTGGGAGGTGAGGGGAGGGGGTGAGGGGATAGGGTTGGGGTTGGGGTAAGGGGTTTGGGTGAGGGGAGGGGGTGGGGTTAGGGGGAAGGGGTGGGGTTGGGAGGTGAGGGGGGTTGGGGGGATGAGGGGGGAAGGGTAGTGTGTGTGTGTGTGTGTATGTGTGTGTGTGTGTGTATGTGTGTGGGAAGGGGGTTGTGTGTGTGTGTGTGTGCTGGGTAGGTGGGAGAGGGGTGGGGATGGGGGTGGAGGGTTGTGTCTGTGTGCTGGGTGTGTGGGAAGGGGGTTGTGTGTTTGTGTGCGTGTGTGTGTGTGTTTCCTGTTTGATTGCTTTTGTCATTATCATCGTCATTATCGTCATAATGATAATAATTACTATTACTGTTATTTTCGTTTTTGTTGATGTAATTATTATCATAATTTTAATAATTATTACGATTTTCAGTATCCATTTTGTCATGATCATTATCATCATTATCTGCGTACTTACTATTAGCAGTACTAGTACTATCATTATTACTATTATCATTGTCATCCTTATTATTATCATTACTGTTCTTTTTATCATAGTCATAATCATCATGATTACAATAATCATCATTATCATACATATTCATTATTTGTAGTAACACTATCAGTACTAATATTAGTATTATTTTTAGTACTATTATCAGTATTAATACTAGTGCTATCATCATAATGACTGTCATTATTGTTAGATGATAAGATGGTAATGATAGCAATAATGACAATAATGATAATACCAATACTAATGATAGTAATAACAGTGATACTGATGATAATGATAGTAATGATCCTGATTAAAATGATAACAATAAATAATTGTTATGATAACAGTGAATGATGATAATGGTGAGAATAAAAATGATTATGATAGTAATGACAATAAAATTACAATGGAGATAATAATAAAAGAAACTAATGATGGTAATAATAATGATAATAAAAATAATGATACTAATAATAGCAATCTAATTCATACTATTACTACTAATGTTATTAATATTGACAGCAATAATGATAATGATAATAATAGTAGTCGTAATGATAATATTGAAAGTAATGATAATAGTGATAAGACCAATCATAATAATGATAATGATAATATTAATACTCATAATCATCATAATTATTATGATAATGATAATGATAACAATAATGATGATAATGATAGTAATAATAATAATAATAATGATAATAATGATAATAATAATAATAATGATAACAAAAATAACAATTATAATGATGATAATAATTATAATAACAATAATGATGATCGTAAACACACTAACAATTGTAATAATAAATATCACTACTACTTTTACTATTACTTTTATTACTCGTAAGCTTATCATAATAGTCGTTTCAGCATCGCCACGAGTATCAAAACAAATTATAATAATAATAATGAATCTAAAATATCCATTACGATTATACCAACAAAAAAACAAAGGAAGAAACGAATAAAGACAGTGTATTCCTGGCTCACTCCCAGTAACACCTGCACAGTGTTTGACTCTGATAAACACACGATATTCCCTTGGCCTTGGGAGGCAGTTGTCTCCGTGATTCAACTATGCTGGAGGTCCTTTCTGCCGGTGATTGTCCTGTGTATCACGGGCTCCATGTCGTCACACCAGGAACATTGTGCGGAGATGCTGTCCTTCTCCTGTGGAGGAAGGGAAAGAGAGGAATGAATATTTCGTCTGAGGATATTTCGTCTGAGAATATTCGTCTGAGGATATTTCGTCTGTGGGAGTGAGGGTTGTGCTGTCTGATTCCTTTTTTTTTTTTTTTTTTTTTTTTTTTTTTTTTTTTTTTTTTTTTACTATGTTAATTTTTCTTTCTTTTTCTAATCACTGTCGAATGTGCATATACACATGCAGAGAGAATGTTTTGAATATTAATATATGTTAAACGTGTGTGTGTGTGTGTGTAGGTGTGTGTGTGTGTGCGTGTGTGTGTGTGTGTAGGTGTGTGTAGATGTGTCTAAGTGAGTGCGTGAATAAATGTGTGCATGTATGTGTGAACATGTAAGTTTTACATGTTAATGCTTGGACCTTTTTACATACATACAAGTACATGCACATTCATGGGAGCCTCGAGAAACACCTCATGAATTACGGCGAAAAGGCAATATCAGACGCTGTTGCCAGGCAGTAGCGCCGCAAGGAAGCCGCGGGCAGGGAACGGCTGAAAATTACTTCGGAAGAGGATTAATCTCGAGATATTTGGAAGCTGAAGGAGGTGGTAGGTGGGAGGGGTGGGGGAGGGGCCGAGATGCTAGGGGATAGGGGGGGGGGCAGGGGACGGGGTAGGTAGGAGGGCTGGGGGAGGGGCCGAGATGCTAGGGGGGGCAGGGGACGGGGTAGGTGGGAGGGGTGGGGGAGGTGGGAGGGGTGGGGGAGGGGCCGAGATGCTAGGGGATAGGGGGGGCAGGGGCCGGGGTAGGTGGGAGGGGTGGGGGAGGGGCCGAGATGCTAGGGGATAGGGGTGGCAGGGGACGGGGTAGGTGGGAGGGG
>BOPN01012926.1:5000-10193 GCA_017312705.2 Penaeus japonicus | reverse complement strand
TTATTTTTTTTTTAATAAATAAATATGAATATAAATAATTGTATATGAATTGTACTCTTGATAGGATATACCTATGCGTCGTAATCAATAGATATTTAGAAAGCTGTGTATATACTCTTGTATAATTTCTTCATTATGGAGAGAAAACACAATTTACCCTACTATATCTGTACGGAGTTACTTTTCCAGACCTTCCAAACTATGTTTTTAGGTATAAATAGAGGATTAAGGCAGAATACGAAAGTTAAAAAAATACACATTAGAAATAGCCGCAATGAACTATAATAACCATAAAATGTTTCTTTCCGAGTATTAGACAATATGATGGAAAAAAAAATAATATGGATATCATATAGCATATAAAACACTTTACCGGTGGCAGAATAAAAGCAGAGTCAAATTGGAATCATATATATATATATATATATAAAAAAAAATGAAAATCACGTTGATATACAAGGCAAACTTTGCATTCACATATATCAAGGAAATAATTGTTTTGGAACAAAAATCATTCTCATTTCGTGGATATTTGCAAGTTATTAATGTGAAGCTCTATCACAGAGGAAATTAAAAATTCCAGTCGAAAAAATTCACTAGCCTGTAAAATTGACCTTTTTATGAATTTGCATGTATGCCACTGGGGACAAAAAAAAAAAAGGAAAAAAGAAAGAAAGAAAAAAAAAAACGTCCGTTTCGGAACCATTTTATTTTAAGGATCTGTTATAATATATATACATATTTATTATGTATATATATATATATATATATATATATATATATATATATATATATATATGTATGTATATATATATATATATATATATATGTATATATATATATATATATATATATATATATATATATATATATATATACATATATGTATATATCTATGTATTTATGTATACAAACATATATATACATACACATATGTATATATGTGTATAAATAAGTGTATAAATAAATGAATATATAAATGTACACACACACACGCACACACACACACAAACATATATATATATATATATATATATATATATATATATATATATATATATATATATATATATATATAATATAAGTATATCATATATTAATACATCAATACATATATATATATATATATATATATATATATATATATATATATATATATATATATATATATATATATATATATATATATATAGATATAGATATAGATAGATAGATAGATATATAGATAGATAGATAGATAGATATATTAATATATATATATATATATATATATATATATATATATATATATATATATATACATATATATAGTAAAGTGAAATAGGTGAATTGGAAGAGCTATCGGACTAAAAGGAGACCAGAAAAAATATATGTATACATATAACCATATATATGTGTGTATATGTATGTATGTATGTATATATATATATATATATATATGTATATATATAGCACCCTCTGGAGCAATGGGTGTTAAAAATATCCGGTTAAACCCAGGCCGCCTCACTATGATGAATCTTTGCACATACAAAGTATGGACTCTGAGAACAGAATCTGATCTTTTAACACTGCTTGAGGAACTTTCATTTAGGAAATTCGACATTATAGGACTTTCTGAATTTAGAAGATTAGGCGAAGAACATAAATTACTAAATGATGGTCACTTACTATATATGTATATATACAAGGGTATAGGGGGGTTTGTGGATAGAGGTATCACCTCTGAGGACATATCAGCTGCGCCTGCAAAGAGGGTGGACATTCCCTCTGGTTCTCATCCACACCTCAACTCTCATATGTGGCTCCAAGCGCCTTACCCCGGTAACCGTCTTAGCTGGCAGGCCAAACCATATGAGGGGATGGTGGTAACACACTACCATTGGTCTTAGGAACTGCCTCACAGACAGTCAACGGCTTAGACATATGAGCCTCAAGCAGGCCAACGGCTATGTGTTCACTATCGAGGCGACTCTGTTTCTATGACAAAACGGCTGTCGAAGAGGAGAGAAATCTCCCCCCAAAAAACGTGAAAGAGAACAAGGGGACCTCATCATGTATTACTCTAGTATGGCCATGGCAAGCCAAAGAGTAAGGGCCTGTTTACACGAGGCGCTTCCAACGCGCGTTAACAAACGCGGCGTTAGCAAAGTCAATAGTAGTGTTTGGAACCGGTCACACGTGACACGGCGTTTTGCCTGACGCCGCGTTAACGTCGGGGTCCCTTGCTAACGCGCGCTTGGCGAGCGCCTCGAGATACATTGGAGCATATGGGAGTCCTTACACACAGCGGTAAAAGCCGCGATTTGAAAGCAGCGCGCTCTTTAGTTGGCTGGGCTGCTACCAATGAGGAGAGAGAATGTGCATTACTATGGCAACCCCTAGGATACTCCACGTAGATGAAGTTATTAAGCACTTGACACGCACACAGCTGTTCAGTCCCATCACTGGCAGTCATGGAGGAACAGAGGCTTGAGACAATAGACACTGACCTTCTTATTAATGAAATCGAAAAACATCCAGCCATATGGGATATGAAGTCCCCGGACTATAAAGATAGAAATTTGAAGAAAAAATGTTGGGAAGAGACTGCAGATATCTTCTGTAGTTCAGGTGAGGTTAAGGAAGAACAAGCTATGGGTAAGTTAACAGAATAACTTTATTGTCTCTCTTTTTATCTGTTTCAACTTTTATACTACAACTGAGCAGCAATATGGCTTTCTCTCCTTTCCCCTGACATTAGCAAAATTCCTTTTCTCTCTAGCTAGTAGTTTTCTATCTTCCCAATTTTTTTGTTGTTGTTGCTGCTGCTGTTGTTTAGTGTCATTCTAAACCATTCCACCCTGCTGTGCAAGATTGCCTTCATTTATGAAGCAATCTGCATATTTATCCCTTGCGGTGTTTGCATACATAAATCCAATATCTTCTTTCTCGCTGCTTGCGCCGCTTCAAACGGCGATGCAAGACCCAAGCACATGCTACCTCTTCTACATCCATCCTGGTTGGAACTGTCTGTTGCTTTCTGCATTGTTTAGCACAGACACATATAACGCACACACAAACACAAGCGTCGCGTTGACGCCGCGTTTGAAAGCGCCGCGTGTTAGCGTTAGTTTCTAACGCCGCGTTAGCTAACGCGCGTAGGAAAGCGCCTCGTGTAAACAGGCCCTAAATGTAGACTAATGGGAACATATCAGTTGTGAATGGAACTACGTCCGGTCGGAATGTCTATGCGCAACAGGTAGCTTCTGATCGTCATTATGTGACTGTGCAAAGATTGGAGGAGGATGAAAGAATGAAGATGTATTGTAAGGATTATATAAATATAAGTACATGGAACATAAATACTTTATATCAACCTGGAAAATATGAAAACATTAAACAAGAATTTGGTAGATTAAAAATTGATATCATGGGGCTTAGTGAAGTAAGATGGGAGGGCACAGGAATTATCTCAGATAAGGACATTACTTTTATTTACAGTGGTGGTGAAACACACCAGAGAGGCGTTGGAGTCGTGATGACTGCCAATGCAACGAAAAGTATAGCAGGCTATTGGGCGATATCTGATAGAATAATACTAGTAAAACTGAAAGGAAAACAGATAGATGTCAATTTAATTCAAGTCTGTGCACCTACATGTGATTACACTGATGAAGATATTAAGGATTTTTATGAGACCCTAACAGCAGCAAAGAAGTTATGCAAGCAACACGAAACAAATGTAGAAATCTATGAGAATAGATCAAGAAGTTAAGAGGAAATGTAAAGAGAGAAAGGAGGAATGGATACAGCAATTATGTGAGGAAATTGAGCAAATGGAAAAAGTAAATCCTCGACAAATGTATGAGAGAGTGAGACAGATATCGGAAAAAAAATGACAAGAAGCTCAAAAATTAAGGACAAAGAGGGAAAGGTTTTTAATGGATTCTAAGGATATACTTGCAAAATGGGTGGAGTATGTTGGCGAACTGTATGATGATGAAAGATGAATGAAGCCTGAATATGAGGGCGAATTGGAAGGTCCTGAAATAATGACAGAAGAAATACTGCATGCAATGAAAAGTACGAAGCACAGAAAAGCGACAGGGAAGGACGAAATAGCTATAGAAATTATCAAAGCAGCAGGTGATGGTGCAATAGATGTAATAACGAAATTGACAAATAGAATTTACAAATCGGGATACATACCCGAACGTATGAAAGAATCCATCTTTATCACCAAACCCCCAAATACAGGTGCCACAGAATGCTCAAAGCACAGATCCATCACCATAATGAGTCAGTTGTCAAAAATAATATTAATGGTAGTTTTAAACAGAATTAGAAATAAAATTAATGAACACATACCAGAAGAGCAATGTGGATTCAGAAAAGGGAAAGGAACTACAAATGCTATATTTTTACTAAGAACAGTAATAGAAAGGGCAATAGAAATGCAAAAAGACTTGTACATAGGTTTCATTGATTTTGAAAAAGCTTTTGACACGGTAAGACATGAAGAAATTATCATTATGCTTGAAAACATAGGGGTGGATAAAAAGGATGTAAGATTAATAGCTAATTTATATTGGGACCAAAAAGCGAATGTGGAAATTGGAAATGAAACGACTGAATGGATAAACATAAAGAGAGGAGTGAGACAGGGGTGCGTTCTCTCCCCAGATCTCTTTTCACTCTATGGACAAAAGTGCATGCAAGACATCGAAGAAATGGATGGAATTAAAATAGGGGGAATGAATGTAAATAATATCCGATATGCAGACGATACAGCATTAATTGCTGACTCTGAGGAAAAACTACAAAGTCTGATGGAAGGATTAAGCACTGCATGCAACAATAGAGGTCTAAAAATCAATTTTAATAAAACAGAGGTAATGGGCATAACAAAAAGAAAGGAACAATTGAGTGTACAAATTAACATAGATGGGAATGAAATAAAACAAGTAAATAAATTCCAATACCTCGGAAGTCTAGTAACAGAAGATGGTGTATGTGATCAAGAAATAAAGAAGAGAATTGGCATAGCAAAATATGCCTTTGGAAATTTGAAAAAAGTGGTAACAAACATAGGAATAGGAATAAATATTAGAGCTAGATTAGTAAAATGCTTTGTTTGGTCTACTTTGTTGTATGGTTGTGAAACTTGGACTATGAAAAAAAATATAGTGAAGAAACTAGAAGCCTTTGAAATGT
>BOPN01012923.1:7500-10202 GCA_017312705.2 Penaeus japonicus | reverse complement strand
AGAGAGAGAGAGAGAGAGAGAGAGAGAGAGAGAGAGAGAGAGAGAGAGAGAGAGAGAGAGAGAGAAAGAGAGAGAGGGAGAGACTGTTTGTGTGTGTGGACTAACTTCTCTGCTAGACACTCACACATTACTTCCCTGAGCTAATATGGTTGAGTCTGCTATTGAAATGATAATTCAGAGAACATGACTTTCTTTAGATAAACAATCGTTGAGGAGATTCTAAAGAAAAGTGAATGCAGAATTGGGGGATAATAATAATATTATTCATGATAATAATGATAGTAATAAAAATGCTGATGATAATTTCATGATAGTAATGATATTAATAATAATATTAATGATAATTTTGATAATGGTAATAATGATAATAATGATAATAGTATTGATAATGATTACAGTGATAATGAAAATGGTACATATGATGAAAATAACAAGGATAATGAAAATAAGGATAAAGATGATTATTATAATAATATTGATGATAATCTTAATGACAACGATACTGAGGATGATTCAAATGATCGTTATCATAATAATAATGATAAAAATAATGATAGTAATAATGATAACAGAAAAAAATAATAATGATAATAAAAACAAAAACAATCATATGAATGATTTTAAAAACAAGAATAACAACAACAACAAAATAATAAGCAAACTAACGAAATAAAAATACAATAAATACACAACACATATGATGCACAGTAAATCTCCCAAATAAGTTCTCCAAAGCCCAAATTCAAAAGAACAGAGAATCCCTCTTAAGTTGGATCTGATCCTCTGTCCTGAACTCAAGAGTCTCTGGGATTAAGTAAATCCTTTGAAAATATCCGATAGAGTTTCTTTCTTGTTGTCTGTGTGGAATGAGTGTCTTAAATCTGCTAATAACATCATAAGAGTGAAAGGGATAGGAGATGATGATAAGAAGACGAAGATGAAGAAGAGAAGGAGAAGGTGGAAGAAAAAAGGGAGAAAAAGGAGAGGAAGAAGGCAAAAAAGGAGGAGAAAGAAAAAAGGAAGAAGGCGAAGAAGAAGAAAATAAAAAAAGAAGAAGAAGGGCAGACGAAGATAAACATCAAAAGAGGGCGGGGGGGGGGGGGGGGTCAGACAGAGAAACAAACAGAGAGAGTGAGAGAGAGAGAGAGAAAGAAAGAGATAGATAGATACAAATATATATATATGTATATATATATATTCATATATATATATACATATATACATATATATATATATATATATATATATATATATATATATATATATATATATATATATATACAGAGAAAGAGAGAGAGAGAGAGAGAGAGAGAGAAAGGGGGGTGTAGCGAAAGATAGTGATATATAGATTCATAGAGAGAGAGATAGAAAGAGATAGATAGATAGACACACACACACACACACACACACACACACACATATATATATTTATATATATATATATATATATATATATATATATATATATATATATATATATATATAGAGAGAGAGAGAGAGAGAGAGAGAAAGGGGGGGGGGGAGAGAAAGAGATAGATAGATACATAGAGAGAGGGAGAGAGTGAGAAAGAGAGACGAAGATGACCAGACAGAACAGGGATTACTAGATACAAGTATTAAGGATAATAATAATAACAATAATAACAAAATGATAGTCCTTATAATAATAATGGTAATGATAGTGATAATAGTAGTGTTAATAATAATGATATCGATAATGACAATAATAATAAAAACAATGATAATTACAAAAAATATGATTATGACAAAAGCAGTGATTATGATGGTAATGATGATAATGATAATAATACCAATACAATAATGAATATGATCATAATGATCATGAAAATAAAAAGGATAACGATAATAACGATGATAATGATGATGATAATGGCAATAATAATGACAATAATAATGGCAATGATAATGATAATGATAATAATGAGTGATGATAATCATAACATTAATAATAAAGCCGACAGGCTAGTACAGTGGTTGCGCGTCGGCCTCACATTCCCGTAGTCGGCCGATCTCGTCCTAGCTAGTAAGTTTCCGTGTCGCCTGGCGGTCACGCTCGTTGACACATCTCACGAGTCTGCACACGCTGACACAGGCTGGGCTCGCTGTAGCAACTATAGCTCGGACGTAGCATCTGCCTCGTGTATCTGGATTATCCTTACCTTTAGTAATAATGATGATGATAAGGAAAATTATATTAATAGAATTAATAATGATAATAGCAACTTCAATAGTTAGGATAATAGCAACGATAGCAATATTAATGATGAGGATGATAAAGATGAATTTCATACTCACTTTTATTTGTAAACAATTTACCATCGTTATCAATATTATTGTCATTATCATCACTATATTATTGTTATTATTATTATCAGTATAATTATTATCATCATTATTATCATTATTATTATTATTGCTATTATTATCATTATAATAATGATTATAATTATTATTATCATCAGCATCATTATCATTATCATTATTATTATCAGCATCATTATCATTATTATTATTTTTATTATAATCATTACCGTTATCATTAAGATCATTACTATCATTATCCTTACTACAGTTATGATTGTATTTTTAGTGTTCTTATTATTATCATTATTTTGTTATCATTATTACTATTAATAGGATCATTATTATCATTATTTTTATTAATGATATTATCATTGTTA
>BOPN01012921.1:7500-10204 GCA_017312705.2 Penaeus japonicus | reverse complement strand
GAGAGAGAGAGAGAGAGAGAGAGAGAGAGAGAGAGAGAGAGAGAGAATACCTTTATATGTAGAAAGATTCATTTTGTTTACGTATTCTTTTCATGAATTGCTATATATGTAGCTTTAATAAAAGGCTCAGCTTTTTGTGCTTTTGTCCATTACTATTTATTTTTTTATTTTTTTATTACTGAACAGGGATCACAATCATCAATAACCTCATTACCACAGATTTCTACGCTGACATCACTTCCATTAATATTTCTAAAGCATTTTCTTGTTGGTGTTCTTCCTCTTCCTCTTCCTTCTTGTCATTACTGCTCGTGTCATCATTACTGTCATCAGTCACTTAGCATATTTGCATTGTCATTATGTGTTTGGATCATAATCAGTAACATGACTTATTACTATCCCCAATATTATCATTATCATTGTTTTTATTATTATTATTATTACTACCAATATCTTCAGCATCATTATTATTACCATAATTATCATTTATATATATTTATATATAAATATAAATATATATATATATATATATATATATATATATATATATACACACATATATATATCTATATTATATATATAAATGTATATATATATATATATATATTTCCATATAATATATATATATATATATATATACATATATATATATATACATATATATATATATATATGTATGCATATACGTACATACATATATATACATATATATACATATATATATATATATATATATATATATATATATATATATATATATATATATATATATATATACATATATATATACATGTATGTATGTATACACATATGTCAATAAATTGATTCCTTTATCCATTTACTTATCATTAAAAGAAATGAAAAGGCTCATACCTAAGAAAGGGAGGAGCACTATCTACCTGCCTCTACCCATCTCCCTGCCGACGTCCCCGCCCGCCCGCCCGAGCGCCTACCTTGAGGTGGAACTTCTCCGGAATGCCGTTGGGGGGCACGTGCGAGTAGCCCGGCCACACGATGTCCTTCACCTCCAGGCCGCCGCTCGGGCTGGATTTCCACACGCCGATCTGTGGGCGGAGGGAAGTCCTTCAGTGAGGAAAGGCGATCTGAGAGCGGAGGAAGTCCTTCAGAGGGAAAGGGCGATCTGAGGGCGGAGGAAGTCCCGGTGAGGGAAAGGCGATCTGAGGGCGGAGGGAAGTCCTTCAGTGAGGGAAAGGCGATCTGTGGGCGGAGGGAAGTCCTTCAGTGAGGGAAAGGCGATCTGAGGGCGGAGGGAAGTCCTTCAGTGAGGGAAAGGCGATCTGTGGGCGGAGGGAAGTCCTTCAGTGAGGGAAAGGCGATCTGAGGGCGGAGGGGAAGTCCTTCAGTGAGGGAAAGGGCGATCTGTGTGGCGGAGGAAGTCCCTTCAGTGAGGGAAAGGCGATCTGAGGGCGGAGGGAAGTCCTTCAGTGAGGGAAAGGCGATCTGGAGGGCGGAGGAAGTCCTTCAGTGAGGGAAAGGCGATCTGTGGGCGGAGGGAAGTCCTTCAGTGAGGGAAAGGCGATCTGAGGGCGGAGGGAAGTCCTTCAGTGAGGGAAAGGCGATCTGAGGGCGGAGGGAAGTCCTTCAGTGAGGGAAAGGCGATCTGTATGGAGGAAGTCCTTCAGTGAGGGAAAGGCGATCTGAGGGCGGAGGGAAGTCCTTCAGTGAGGGAAAGGCGATCTGTGGGCGGAGGGAAGTCCTTCAGTGAGAGGGAAAGGCGATCTGCGGGCGGAGGGAAGTCCTTCAGTGAGGGAAAGGGCGATCTGAGGGCGGAGGGGAAGTCCTTCACAGTGAGGGAAAGGCGATTCAGGGCGGAGGGAGTCCTTCATTGAGGGAAAGGCGATCTGAGGGCGGAGGGAAGTCCTTCAGTGAGGGAAAGGCGATCTGTGGGCGGAGGGAAGTCCTTCAGTGAGGGAAAGGCGATCTTGGAGAGCGGAGGAAGTCCTTCAGTGAGGGAAAGGCGATCTGTGGGCGGAGGGAAGTCCTTCAGTGAGGGAAAGGCGATCTGAGGGCGGAGGGAAGTCCTTCAGTGAGGGAAAGGCGATCTGTGGGCGGAGGGAAGTCCTTCAGTGAGGGAAAGGCGATCTGAGGTGCGTGAGGAAGTCCTTCAGTGAGGGAAAGGCGATCTGGAGGCGGAGGGAAACTTCTTCAGGAGGGAAAGGTGATCTGTGGGCGGGAGGGAAGCCCTCAGTGAGGGGAAAGGCATTCGAGGGCGGAGGGAAGTCCTTCAGTGAGGGAAAGGCGATCTGAGGGCGGAGGGAAGTCCTTCAGTGAGGGAAAGGCGATTCGAGGGCGGGAGGGAAGTCCTTCAGTGAGGGAAAGGCGTATTCGGTGGGCGGAGGGAAGTCCTTCAGTGAGGGAAAGGCGATCTGAGGGCGGAGGGAAGTCCTTCAGTGAGGGAAAGGCGATCTGAGGGCGGAGGGAAGTCCTTCAGTGAGGGAAAGGCGATCTGAGGGCGGAGACGGAAGTCCATCGCGAGGGAAAGGCGATCTGTGGGCGGAGGGAAGTCCTTCAGTGAGGGAAAGGCGATCTGAGGGCGGAGGGAAGTCCTTCAGTGAGGGAAAGGCGATCTGAGGGCGGAGGGAAGTCCTTCAGTGAGGGAAAGGCGATCTGAGGGCGGAGGGAAGTCCTTCAGTGAGGGAAAGGCGATCTGAGGGCGGAGGGAAGTCCTTCAGTGAGGGAAAGG
>BOPN01012918.1:7500-10210 GCA_017312705.2 Penaeus japonicus | reverse complement strand
TATATATACATACATTGCTATCACTATTGCTGTTATAATGTCGATATTGTTGTTTGTTAATGTTTAATTGATATTTTGCAATCAGCAATATAACAAAGCAATGTTTTTATCCCAACGTCATTGTTGTGTTGCTTGCATATCATCATAATCATATCATTATCATAATAGTCACCATCCCTTTGATCACCACTTATGTCATCAGTGCTACCACTATCACCCTTGCCATCAACACCATCATCCTTTTCATCAATTCCTTCATCGTTATCATCTCATTACAATCGGTATCGCTGTAATCATCACAGTCGTCATACTCATCATTATTATCTTCGTCATCATTATTCTGAATGGCATCATCACAATCCTCGCATGATTGTTATCACAATCATCATCGTCATCATCATCACAAACGAACAGACGAAGTTCGGACCCCACGATATTGATGGTGATGATAATGATAATGTTTGTGATATTCATGATGACATTAATGATGATAATAGTAGTAATGAAAATGAAGATAATGAAAATGATGATAATGATAATGAACAAGCAAAAGTTATGATAATACTAGTAATTATAATGATAAATGATAAAAATGATAATGGTAGTAGTCATACTAATAATAATGATAGCCATAATAACAATGATAATAACAATAGTACAAAAAAAATAGTAATGATGATAATGATCTAAATATAACTGCTTGAAAAGTTAGAGAAATATACTTTGGTTACCCCTTATTCAAGTTCGTGTATTTGTTTTCTATGATTAGAATTAGCGAAGAACTGGTGA
This sequence comes from Penaeus japonicus, assembly GCA_017312705.2. NCBI lineage: Eukaryota > Metazoa > Arthropoda > Malacostraca > Decapoda > Penaeidae > Penaeus > Penaeus japonicus. The sequence goes on along the minus strand of BOPN01012918.1, from coordinate 9,421 downwards.
TAGAAAATGCCAATTTCTGAAATTTAAAGGTAATCCATTTAAAAATTCTGTTAGGCGAGACTACGTATATCTTGTAAACAGTTTAGCATAAAAATTGAAACAATTGATGATGATGACCATAATGATAATAGTAATGATGTTGATAATAAAGATGATATTGAAAATCATAATGGTAGCAAAGATTGTAGTTTGAATCATAATCTTCATGATAATAACAATAATGATAGTAGCATTTGAAATCTCAACATTATTCGTAATTGTTCAATTTTGACAAACAATAACAATGAATAGAATAGCAAAATGGTTCCACATCACATTTACCAAACACGGAAAGCCTTCACGGCGCCCTTGCCTCCACGAGCCTGCGTTCCCTCGGCACCCGCTCCTGCTGCCTCGACCTTTCCTGCGATGACCTGTTGCAATGACCTACAATGACCTGTTGCAGTGACCTCTGTCCATCCTGTTCTCTCTCCTCTTGGGTTTTTAACAAGTCAATTATATTATCTTTTTTATTACTCTTTTATTACACCATTACCATTATCATTATTGTCATTATCAATATTACTGTCATCATTATTTTTCTTAAATAAGCGCTTCCGTTGGTTTCCGTCCGCCATTTTGTTTACGAGTCAGATGGGAAATCATGTTTTACTTCTGACAAAATCTTTATCTCTGATGTAATATCATTTTTGATTCTCAAGTGAAAGCTTTGCTCTTTTGTAATTCCCTTTCGTGGAACACAGTATAGTTTCCTGTTGTTTTTTTTTCTCTCCATTTGCTTTAGAAGAGAAATAATAACAATAAGAAAAAGGAGATATAACAATAGCCTCAATGATGGCTTATAAATCGCATATATATATACATTGCTATCACTATTGCTGTTATAATGTCGATATTATTGTTAGCTAATGTTTAATTGATATTTTGCAATCAGCAATATAACAAAATAATGTTTTTATCACAACGTTATTGTTGTGTTGCTTGCATATCATCATAATCATATCATTATCATAATAGTCACCATACCTTTGATCACCACCTATGTTATCAGTGCTACCACTATCACCCTTGCCATCAACACTATCATCCTTTTCATCAATTCCTTCATCGTTATTATCATTATCACAGTCCTCATACTCATCACTACTATCTTCGTCATCATTATTCTGAATGTCATCATCATATTCCTCGCATGATTGTTATCACAATTATCATCGTCATCATCATCACAAACGAACAGACGAAGTTCCGACCCCACGATATTGATAGTGATGATTATGTGATGGTGATGATAATGATAATGTTTGTGATATTTATGATGACATTGATGATGATAATAGTAGTAATGAAAATTAAGATAATGAAAATGATGATAATGATAATGAACAAGCAAAAGTTATGATAATACTAGTAATTATAATGATAAATGATAAAAATGATAATGGTAGTAGTCATAATAATAATGATAGCCATAATGACAATGATAATAACAATTGTACAAATAAAAATAATAGTAATGATGATAATGATCTAAATATAACTGCTTGAAAAGTTAGAGAAATATACTTTGGTTACCCCTTATTCCAGTTTGTATATTTGTTTTCTATGATTAGAATTGGCGAAGAACTGGTGATAGAAAATGCCAATTTCTGAAATTTAAAGGTAATCCATTTAAAAATTCTGTTAGGCGAGACTACGTATATCTTGTAAACAGTTTAGCATAAAAATTGAAACAATTGATGATGATGGCCATAATGATAATAGTAATGATGATGATAATAGAGATGATATTGAAGGTCATAATGGTAGCAAATATTGTAGTTTGAATTATAATCTTCATGATAATAACAATAATGATAGTAGCATTTGAAATCTCAACATTATTCGTAATTGTTCAATTTTGACAAACAATAACAATGAA
>BOPN01012918.1:0-2500 GCA_017312705.2 Penaeus japonicus | reverse complement strand
CCGTGCGAATGGTATCGGACGCGGGCGAGTTCAGTCTCGCTGCAGACTCTGTGAACCGCGGCTTCCACATCTCCTATTCCCAAACACCTTGTGAGCGATCAGGCTTAACCTAAGCCAAGGAAGTACGAATTCGAACACCCTCATGTCTCATCTTGGCGTTTTTTTTTTTTTTTTTTTGATTTTATTGTTTCATGTTGATACTTTTTCGATATCAAGTGTTGGTTTATAAATCTTTATCACTGTTGTTATCATTATTGTTACTATTATTATTATTATCATTATTATCAGCATTATTACTATAGTTAGTGCTTTGTTATTACTATTGTCATTACAATTATTGTTATCATTATTGATAGAATTGTTCAATTATCATTATCATTTTTCTATTTATCGTTATTATTGTCATTAGTATAATCATTTTGCTGTCGTCATTATTATTATTATCATCATCGGCATTGTTATTATTATCATTGCCATCATTATTTCTACGTTCTATGAAAATCAAATTATAATATGTTTTCATCATTATCATTATTTGCTGCAGTTTACATGATCTACTTATTCATCTTACTATAATAGCCTTTTTTCCACCATAATAAAATGCAAAATGTGCTTTATAGCCTCGAAATGTGAGAGATAAACCTTTATCTCAAATGCGCGTCTAATAAAGTACTGCATAAAGTCCAAAGTCGTATTCTTGACGCGTTGCTTTGGGTGATATAAAGTTTATTTTAATGACACAAACAGACAAGGGATAAGGTCGGGAAAAAAAGGAGAGCATGACAAAAATCACTGTATTTCAGGATTCATAATGTTCCAGGTTTACGAGAGAGAGATAGGAGGGGGGGGGGGAAACGATTTTGCGTTTCCTTTTTTCACCATAACTTAAGTACTACTATGTTCGCTACCAGCATAAAAAACAATAGAGATAACAAGGGCTTTGCTACCGATGAGCTTGCCATTACATTCTTAATCCACCCGTTGAAGTGGAATACATTGACTATTGCATGTGGGTAATTCGGTTCGCAACCTTTGATGCCAAAGGATGTAATCCCGAAGAGTTGTTTTTCATAAACATACGGCCCCCCCGAGTCGCCCTGAGGGAGGAGAGGGGAGTGATCAATTAGTGTCATGATCGGAAGAGACAAAGGCAGAGACGTGAATTGACACTGTTTTTCTCTGTCACTGCTGTTCTCTTGTTAAACACATTAATTACAGCCAAATAATTCCAAAGATATTTCAAGTTGACTTACTTTACAGGCGGTTGTTCGCTGTGTGCTAGAAACACAGATGAATGAGTCGTCCTTTCGAGGGAAGTATATTTTGCATAGAGACTTGTCCATAGCTTTGGTAGTTGCTACTTGGAGAACTGAAAAACTTCTGACTCCACTCCCTGGAAATCGGACAACAGAAAGCTACATAAGAATCCTACATATCTTTAGATTAAAAGAAAAAATACATGAATACGATTTCATCATTCTACTATATACGAAAGTTTTTTTTTTTGTCATCAGTTAATCTTTGATAAAAATGACTTACTTCTGGCAGTTTTTCCCCATCCTGTGTGTGTCAGAAGCATCCAATCTTTCAGACTCGTCTTCGGCAGGTTGATAGGCTGGACGTATTCTGAGGAAGAACTTGAGATGAGTGTTGTTCTTCTCCTACACATAACAGGCCAAACAGCAAGAGCGTCAGATCTTTGAATGACGATTATGCAGACACACGTATAGGCACACATGCATGCACACACTCATACAGAAAACAATCACGTGACTTACTGTTGAACTCTATCTTCTCCTTCAGTTTCAAAATTGCTATATCATTGAAAACCAATTTCTTCGTCGCGTAGTCGGGATGTACGTAAGTTTCGCCCACGGCTGTGATAAATGTATAAAGGCTGAAAAAATGAATAAATAAGTAAATAACATATATACATGAATATATCGAAACAGATATGAACACACATGCATTTAATCATAACCAGTGAAAGTATTATGATCGTGATATTTTAGAATTAACTCTAGCGTGTTTGTTATTCAGGATAAACAAAGAAAACATTGAACGTCAGCCAATCACAGCGCCAGGATAATTGCCAATCAAAGCGTGCGGAAAAAACTAGGGTCGTTGAGTGCATCCCTGCCACACGGCTATGATCTTCGGGACCGAGGTGTGGCACGAGAGGTGAGCCTCGGGGCGGACGTGAGCGGCGACGCACCCAAGGGGAACTACGGCCTCGTTGAGACATGATGGTTGCAAGTGCAGGAACGACATCTAAATTACGAAAGATATTCCCAGCGACTCCAGTGTTTTTTGTTTTTTTCCATGACGCTTCGCCCTCGCAGTCCAAGTCTCGTGCAAAAGGAAAAACTTATTGATTTTTGCTGCTCTCGTCACGTTGTTCCTGTCGCTTCGGATATTGTCACTTTCGGAAGATTAAAAAGAAAAAAAAAGGGTTTTATGCAACACACATGTGGATACACACGCACACATTATAAACACC
>BOPN01012917.1:5000-10210 GCA_017312705.2 Penaeus japonicus | reverse complement strand
CCTGAAGCTGAACATTTGGATGCATTCTCAATAAATTGGGCACAGTTTGAATTGGTTTACATATTTCCACCCTTTTCATTGATTGTTCGGGCAGAAAAGGCAAAAGGATGGATGGTTGTGCCCCTATGGACATCCCAACCCTGGATGGGAATTTGAGTGAGAATGCTCATCAGGGAACCTCGCCTTATAACGAGGAAGAACATATTAAGGCTGCCCATCTCGTCAGAACATCCCATCATGAAACATACAAAGTTGATGGCCTGTCTACTGTCAGGGAAAGAATGCGTAACCGAGGAATTTCTGAAACAGGTACGGAACTCATCATGGCATCCTGGAAACCAGGAACAGGAAAGCAGTACAGACCGCATCTCAAAAGATGGACACAATTTTGTAGTCAATGGGAAGTTGATCCCTTTACTCCCACTGTAGAACAAGTTATACATTTTTTATCTGAAACTTTTTGCAGAGGTGTCGGGTATGAGTGTATCAACACTGCAAGGGCAGCTCTCTCCTCACTTGGGATAGTGGTGGATGGTCACAGGGTAGGGGATCACCCTCTCGTTGTCAGGTTGCTAAAGGGAGTATTCTATATGCGTCCAGCAAAACCCAGGTATACTGAAACTTGGGATGTCCAGCCAGTTTTAGAAAAATTAAGAAGCATGTGCCCTTTACATTCTCTTTCCTTGAAAGATTTAACTTTGAAATTAGTTATGTTGTTGGCACTTACACAAGCAGTCAGAGTGCAAACTCTACACTTATTACTTTTAAAGGATATCATCATAGGCAAGGATTTTATATGTATGTGGTTAGCAGGCAATATTAAGCAGTGCAGACCACATTTAAATGTTCAGTTTATCTAAGTGAAAGCTTATGAAAAGGATAAGAATATGTGTGCATTTGAAACTTTGAAAATTTATATCAGTTGAACTAAGCATATAAGAAGTAATGATGATGAGAGCAAATTGTTTATTAGTTTCATTAAAGATATTACAGCTTCCAGAGTGCATCGTACTTTCCTTGATCACTGAGTGACATACTTCGGTCCGCCTCGAGTCATCCAGACAGACAATGGTCGTCAGTTCATCTCCCAGGTGTTTGAGGAGTTGGTGGAGATTTTACGAGCTTCTCATCACTTCACCATTCGGTATCACTCACAAGCAAATGGCCTCATAGAGAGGACAAGTCGTGTTGTGAAGGCTGCCCTTAGAGCTGTTATTGGTGAACAACCTGGAAGTTGGCACAAATATATACCAGAGTTACAGCTTGCTCTTAACTCGCCATTCATCGGACTACTGGAGAGCAGCCGTTATACTTATTCACAGGAAGGCATAGATATCTTCCTGTGGGCTTGACAAATGAAGCAGTTTTTGACGACAACAATACCTTTCAACAACGACTAAAGGCTGCCCGCCGTGCTGCTGTTGAGGCTTCCAAGGATGCCCGGGAAGTTTATGGAAGATCGTACAACCAACGTGCAAAAGGAACCTTTACTCCAGAGGAAGGGCACCTTGTGTGGTGCAAGGAAATGGTACCTCGTCCACTAAGACCAAAGTAGCGTGGATCCGCTCGCGTTTGCAAGCGATTGGGTCCAGTATCTTTTGAAGTGCAGCACCTGGAGTCTGGTAAGGTGCTCTGAGCCCATCTTAACCACTTGAGAACATACAAACCATCCAGAGAACTGGCATATGCTGATGAAGAAGGATCCAGATGAACTTCCTGAAGCCATTGATCCTTGGGTAGCAATTCTCACAGCCTGTGTTTGGGATCCTGCTTCTCAAGGAGAGTAGCCAGAACCAACTGTTCTAGCTTGTAGGGAACTCATCTCAATGAGCCATTGGCCTAGTGCCACATTGAGTTGAGAGACGCCATTACATTTTTTTCTAGGGAATGTCTGCATTGCGAGACAAGCTTTGCACATCAGCACAAGCTACAGTTTGATGTTATAGGGACTCTACTTTTTGTGAGCCATTGGCCTTGTGCCACACAGATGTAGAGAATGCTGTCTATGTTTTATCTTTGCAGATTTTAGGGAATTTTCTTTCCATGAACTATTGGCCTTGTGCTTGTGTTTTTAGTTCGTTTGTGTTTTTGTTTCAGTTTGCCTTACCAGACGTTTTCTTTGCTTTTTTGCTTTTGTTTTACCGGTCTGTTCTTGCATTTATCTCATATGTTAGTTGGTCATTTTATTGAATTTTGAATTATTGTTTTACAGGATATTTTTATTTTCTTATCAGTTATTTTTATATTCTTTTGCCAAATCATGATGAAGTGAAGGTACATCTTTACAAATGTCGTATTTTATTTGCTCATTACTTTATTTTAAATCTTTTATTTTGTGATTTTACCCTTTTGCATTTTATGACAACCTTCCCCATATTTTTTTTTTTTTTTTTTTTTTTTTTTTTTTTACTGCAATTAGATTTTATTTTGTATTCATTATTTTACGTGACCTGTGACGCCACGAAGTTTATAAATATGACCCGAGTTACACCAAATACAGTCAGTCTATACCAGTCAGCGGTTGTTTTGTTACATTTTTTCTACCTGAAACAACGGTTGCCAGAAGAAACCAGCAGAGAAAAGTTAAGTCCTGGGATCCTGACATTTCATTATTAATAGGAGCTGGACGTGATTTCTTTTTTACACATACAGATGTTAACAGTGGTTTTGTGCTTTTATAGGTTTGTTTGCTTTGTTTTTGTTTTTTTACTGTGCTCGGTTTTAACTTTAATTCTTTGCTTTTTAGTTATAGTTTTTGGCCTTTGCTATTGTTTTGTTTTTACTTCAGTTTTTGTTTTGAGAATCACCTTCAGTGAACCTTATGTTGCCATGTTTTAGTAACTTGTTTCTTTTATGTAAGGCCTTTTGCCAGAGGGTCATTTCAGATTCCTTTTTTGTTTTAGTTAGTTTTTTTCTATAGTAAGCCCTTAGCATAGCACTTCCCTTTGAAGCTGCTTTTGTTTTCATGGCAGTTTAACGTAATTTTAGGATTTCCTTAACCTGTTTATCCTTTTATTTGCTTTGTCTATTAGAACTGTCTAGTGTTTTAGTTTATATCTTATCTAATGGAAGATAGGCTGAACGTTGAGGAGTTATACACTGGAACTTCTCCACTCTGTTTTTGTTCGAATTCCTTCCCACGCTACACTAATTTCAAGGGATCTGACTGCAGGGGTGCTGATCAAAGTTTTTACTTACATCCCCATTTCCCAGCTTCAGGGAAAATCTGACTCGGAAAAGCTTGACATCATGCAAAATGAGGCTGCCAGGATCGTCCTGAGGTGGTCCTGGAATTGGACTAAGACACTCCAACCTCCTGGAGCCAATCTTTTCCCGGACTACAGATCGATCAGATGGCAACTTTCAATTGCTGAGTCTGATCAAGTTCACACTTATCCTACAGCTTCAGGAAGTATACATATATATACATATATGTATATATATATGTATACATATATACATATATGTATATATATATGTATACATATATACATATATGTATATATATATACATATATGTATATGTATATATATATATATATATATATATATATATATATATGTATATATGTAGCCTCAGAGACCATCCCCAAAACTCGTCCGTGATCCAGGTGTTTCAAAGACGCCTGTTACTACAATGATGAGATTAAGCAGGTCAACCACAGAATCAATATGTGCAGAAGACACTTCCGCAGACAGAGAACCCCTGAGAACCACACTCTTTTGAGAGAGGCTATCAGGGATTCTCAGGAAACTGCTAAGAGGGTAAAGTAGGAAAAGTGGTGGAGTGGTGTGAGTCCTTTGGCCACCAAACCTCCCTTTCAGAGCTGTGAAACCGTATGAGATGGGCCACAAATCGCTCAGCCCCCAGAAAGTCCCACCATGACCCGCGGTCGGAGGCGGAGAGACTGGCACTCGAAATTCTCTGCCAGAACAAGTAGTGCCGGCCTACCAGCAGAGTTGAGGGTATGCCAAGAGGAATTGCTTTCAGGCAGGCATGCTCTCATCAGAGAAAAGGTGGTCGAGCATGTTGACGTAGGTGCCATGTTCTCTCTGAGGGAATTACGGCGGACGTATAAGACCAGTTCCTGGTCAGCCCCGGGTTGTGATGGGATCTCCTACCTCATCATTTCTCACCTAGGACATGAAGGTGAGCTTGCATTCTTGCATCTCATCAACAAGTCCTGGGAGACTTCCTCGCTGCCACAGTGCTGGAAGAGGGCTGATATAATGCCCATTCCTAAACCAAAGGAGCCGGGACGGTACCGTCCCATCTCTCTACTCAACTGTCTGGGAAAGACGGCAGAGAGAATGGTACTGAACCGGCTCCAATGGAAGTTGGGACCTCCACATGAACACCTACATGGGTTCACAAGGGGTAAGAGCACTGCTCACAGCATGGCCACCTTACTAAGCACTGTCAGCAACACCAGCTCTTCCTGGACCTGGAGAAGGCTTTTGAACTGGTGAGCCTGCTCGCCATTCAGGAGATTCTGATCCGCAGTGGAATCAAAGGCTTGCCTGGATTGGTGACTATTTTCGGAACAGAACAGCCATAGTGAAGTTCCAAGGACACCTCTCCACGTATTTGCCCCCGGAGAATGGCACTCCACAAGGGGGGGGGGGGTCCTTAGCTCGGCTCTGTTTAACACCCTCACGTTAAGCATCCTCGACATTCCACTCCCAGCGGGATGCAAGATCATTTCATATGCAGATGATCTTGCAATTATCTCTGCTGGGAGACGAAATGAGAATCTAACTAGAAATGCCCAGCGTTGTCTGGACCTAATGTCTAAGGAATGCCGCAGAGTCGGGCTTAAGATAGCAGCAGCCAAATCGAAGGCAATGGCGCTGAAATACGATGTCCGCGACCAAAAGCTGCGAGTCCAAGGGTTAGAACTAGAGTGGGTTCACGTCTTCCAATACTTGGGGTTGTGGCTCTGAGATTAAATATCTCCTAGACCGGGCCAAGGCAAGACTCTCCGTCATGAGAGCTCTGTCAGGGCTGCGCTTAGGGGCTGGGCACTGTGTACTAAGATCCTTCTATGTGCACGCTGTCCGTCCCATTGTGGACTACGCCTCCGTTGCCCTGATTACGGTCAAATCTAGACTCAGGAAAAAGCTTGACATCATGCAAAATGAGGCTGCCAGGATCATCCTGGGTGTCCCTGGGTGGACTAAGGTCTCCAACCTCCTCTTGGAGGCCAATC
>BOPN01012915.1:7500-10219 GCA_017312705.2 Penaeus japonicus | reverse complement strand
TATATATATATATATATATGTGCGTGTGTGTGTGTGCGTGTGTGTGTGTGTGTGTGTGTGTGTGTGTGTATGTGTGTTTTAATGTACAAACAAGTGGAAGAATGTATTAAATGCACATCTTTTTTATTGAAATTTTGAGCCTTTTGTTGCGTGTGTTCACATAAGCTTACATTTACATGTATCTATGTATCTATATGTGCACAAAACACAGAGACACACGTACCCATGAAGAAAAAAAAAAAAAAAAAAAAAAAAACATACAAAAACATTCCTCGAATACCATGTTTCTGCCTCCTAGGTTGTTTCAATATTTAGATTTCCATGTGCATATGGGGCTGCTATGTGAATTATAACAAAAACAAAAGCCACTAATTAAATATTTCTATATGTAGAAGGCCGACCGAAAGCGTAGGTACTGTTGCTACGATTATGACCTTTGTTGGAAAAACAGGTTTAGATTGTTGCTGAAATGTATGTGAATATGAAAAAAAAGAAAAAAAAAAAGATAATGACTATCCTTTTACTTATCATGTTGTGTCAGTGGCTACTAGTCTACAGACGATTGTATAATTCACTGGTGGGCTATAGACACTTTCTAGGTTAAGTGATGCTTTTTTTTTTTTTTTTATTATTATTTTTTTCTAGGTATTTACGATGAGAGTGAGAGACGCAGACAGAACATATGTGATTATCAGCAGTAGCCCGTAATTAGATTAAAAAAAAAGGCTTTGTAGGCCATCAGCGACGTATGTAAATCAAATTTGAATCTAAGTATATTATTTCAGATTTTTTTTTTTTTTTTTCGTCTTATATACAAGGTGGCCTTGACTTAATACGGTGCAAGCAGTTCTGATTTATATCCAAAGTAAATTATATCTTTCTGTCTAAAAAACTGACCTTGATCATCTTCTATAGCCTGAATTTTAGCAAATTCATCAAGTTCAGGTGATATTTTTTGTCGATAATGGGTGAAAGAATGCTTTTTAAGAGACACCATCTAATTTAAATCCCAAAGGCTGATATATGTATTTTTTAATTAAACTAAACATGTATAGATTATCGATGTAAGTGGTTATTTTGCATACATATATGATGGTTGAAGGATGAAGTGAGAGATTGTTGGACATTGTACGGCAATGATTCCTTAATATAAGAATTTATATAACTCCGATTTCTCACAAATATTTTGTAATGGTCCTATTTTTCAAAGACTTTCATATGGATGCGACTGATTGTACGTGTGTAAAAAGTTGGTATTGGTTTTACTGATGAAGTATTTTTTCTGTGGCGAGTGAATAAATGCTGAAGTCATTTTATTTACTCCGCTGGCCGAGATCTATTACTAGGTGTGTGTGTATGTGTGTGAGTGTGTGTGGGTGTGAGTGTGTGTGTGTGTGGGTGTGAGTGTGTGGTGTGTGTGTGCACACATGTATATATGCGTATGTGGTTTTGTATATATGTGGCTATATCATCTATGCTTGTGCCAATTTTCTGTGTGTAATCTTATACTACATGATTCCTTCATCTTTATTTTAACCGGATAATGATACACAACGTAAATTGAGAAATAACATTACGCTCGCATAATCTACTTTATGAAAAGTTATTTATCTATTGGGTATTTTAAAAACATACATTAGCACTTCTGTCTTTCTCTCTCTTTCTCCCTCCCTCTCTCTCTCTCTCTCTCTCTCTCTCTCTCTCTCTCTCTCTCTCTCTCTCTCTCTCTCTCTATATATATATATATATATTTAATGATATGTATACATATATATGTTTGTGTGTATGTGTGTGATGTATGTATTTATACATACATACATACATACATACAGTACACACACATACGTCAAAAGACATCATCTGCAAAGTTTTATAAAATTAGAATCTTACATATCAAGAACAAGCCTTTCACTGCATCCACAAAATTTTCAGTAATCTTAAGAATGTCTATGGTAGGTCTATGATAGATCAAAATTTGTTCAAATGGATCGAAACTTCTACAACGACAGTGAAAAATATGTAACGTGGAGAAGCTTAAAACAAGTCAGATAAATAAGTAAGGAGAAATATAGCATGGTTGCAAAATACCGCATAATCAATTCATTGGGTTAGTCAATTGTACCCCAGATGGTGTTTACACAAATACACTTCAAGGAAGATAATCCTTGAAATCCAAGCCTATACCGCCGATTGGATAGATTAGAAATGCAATATTTTTAAATCAATGAAACCTCAATAATGATTCCAGTTCTTCCAAAACAATTCCTTCCTTGTTGATATATATATATATATATATATATATATATATATATATATATATATATATATATATATAGATATATATAGATATATATATTCATTTATTTATTTATTATAAATTCCATCTCTAACTTGAAGTCATTGATTTAGCTAAGGGAAATAGGGTCAAAATACTGACACACTCTCTTCACTATAGTCACAAAATTAAAACATTATATGTTTCATTATATGGAGTCTAATCTTTTGCAAAAATAAATATACCGCCGGTAAGAAGACCAGCCTATTTCCATTTGATGGTAATATCTTTGGTGTAGACGATTTTAGTGTCAGCAACTATCAGACTGAATTCAAACAGTATAGAATTGATTAACATTAACTAGGATATTGAAATCTACTGATCCCTCAACTTTTCAGGGGGTATTCTAAATCAATGATAAATGATAAATGATAAAGACCGTAG
>BOPN01012913.1:0-2500 GCA_017312705.2 Penaeus japonicus | reverse complement strand
TTTAGTTACATGGAGTAGCAACACTCGTGAAGGAGTTCCAGTATTTGGAAAAGCTCGAGAAATACCAGGGTAAAGTTACAGAGATATGCTCTGCGATCTCTTTCATTATTTTTTTACCTGTGAAATACTTTTCTGTCGATATTTACAAATTGCCGATAAAATTGGAAGGAGTTGATTATGTATTCTGTATCTTCCAATTATCATTACCATTATTATCATTATTATAAATTTAATTGTTATCATTATCATGCTTATTATTGTTATTGCTCTTGTGAAAATGATTATTGATATTATCTAATCTTTTTTATCATCATTGCTATTATTATTTATGTAATGATAATGACTATTATTATCATGATCATCATTATCATTATACTAAAAAAAATACTACTTCTTCTATGTAGTAGTAGTAATCAAGAAGGACATAATATATAGACTCGAGTGGTGCTTCTCCCATTACAAATCTCTCATTCATTGCCTTCGAAATTCATCGTTGGCGAACACTGCAGATAACCTCTCGCTAGCAACCCGGTTAGCACTTTAGCACAATCCTTACACTTGCAGCACCTCCTGTTTGGCCTCTAGATGCCCTTGGTGAAAGCACGTATGTTGCACCGGTGGATTTAATGAAAGAGACAATAGTTCCCTGGGCAATACATGTACAATTTTTACAAATAATATATAATATGAATAAGTAAGTATTGTTTGCATTGGCCAATTTAATTTATCTATATTAGATTTGGAAAACTCACACAAGATTACACCCTAAAGTTATTGATCATCACTATTTTTGTAATGACACGTGTGTGGCTTTTTGATGGAAAATGAATAGGTGAAATTTCAATTTACCTTTAATACTCTAATTGAAGAATATACTGGAACAAGCTACACCGTGTAGAAAACAGATAATCCTCCTGATTATTTCATGCTTTTAGCCGGATCGAAATACCAACATAATGCAGAAATGGCTTATATTACCCTATTCTAAAATTCTGGAATATGAGGTGATCTTACCTTCTGTTCGGGTGAATGGTGCAAGTCGATTTTTTTTTTTTTTTTTTATGCCAGGTGAGAGTTGAAGTAATATCCAGATTTGCTGATCTATACAAGGAAGATATATGTATATGTTCAATGATCCAGATTAATGACGGATATGTACATGAAAAAAAATAATAATAACGCACAGTTAATGTGCATTGAAGACATTCGTAAATCATTTTCACTCCATCCCTGTCACCAGAAATACTATCATCAGACAAGAATGAAAACCATCAAGAGTAGCGATAAATCGGAATGATTTATTGATGTAAGCCAATGATTTCCCGGGCTACTATATATATTTTACTGTAATATAAGCTTTGTGATATCATTTCCTTAAAACACACCGCTTCTTAGCGACTAGTTTTCTGCCTCGACCTTCACCTGGTCACGACTGACACACCCACACGTGTGTCAGACCGGAAACACTATTAAAACCTCTTCATTAACCCAACTATGCTTTATATGTCTTAGCAGGAAGCACCTGTAGATACCTCCCTCCTTCTCATCTTCATTACCCACTTCATTATATGCATTTCCATTGCTGTGTAGCATGCAATAGTTCGCTTCCGGTCCCTTCAGCTGTATCCGTCAGTCAAATGGCCCGAAGCAGGGAAAGCGGCAGCGTCACCACCGAAGGGAGTCATAAGAACAAGAGGCAAAGGAGGCAAGGCAGCACTCTTCCCACGGCAGAAGCACAGCTCGTGGGAGTCCATCTCAGGGCCGAGGCCTCGTCATTCCTCTGTCTTCCCCGAGGAGGTAAGCCTTACCTCTATAATCTTTAGGGCGAATCCCTGGTCAAATAAAATGCATCATTGTGTCTCCATCACCAACTCAAGGCGTGATATCGAGGTCTAAGTCATTACGACTGCCGAGCTTGCAATTGAATGGATCAGGGAATTTCAGAAGAGATCAGTGTAGCATTACCTGCATTAAGAAAATCGTGATCTAATATAGTGCAGAAAGCGCGATAAATGGAAAGGCGAGATGGATATAAATAATGCAACAAAAACATTAGAATATAAGTCATTCACATATTACCAATAATTTAAATATTGATTTCATTGTCTGTAGAGGATGTTTACTCCAAAGTAAAATGCACACTAATCATAATGATGAGCAAAGAAGGAGTATATAATTTTCCATATATACATAAATATCTACACTCACCTAACTGTCTGCCTCATACATACATAAATACACCAAGACACACGCACACCAATACATACATACATACACACACACACACTCACACACACACACACATACACTCATACACACACACAAAGATAAACACTCACATACACAAACACATACACTCATATCTACACACCCAAAGACAAAAACTCACACACACATACACTCATACACACACAGACACACACATATATATGTGACTGTGTGTGTGTGTGTGTGTGTGTGTGTGTGTGTGTGTGGATTCGTGGGTGGAAGGGTATATATA
>BOPN01012911.1:5000-7500 GCA_017312705.2 Penaeus japonicus | reverse complement strand
TATATATATATATATATATATATATATATATATATACATATATATATACATATATATATATATATATATATATATATATATATATATATATATATATATATATATATATACATATATATACATATACATATATATATATATATATATATATATATATATATATATATACATATATATATATATATATATATATACATATATATATGTATATATATGTATATATACATATATATATATATATATATATATATATATATATATATATTCCTTCTTATCATCACCACTATCATTATGATTATTATTAGTTTGTATATGTGTATAATGATAATAACAATGATGATGAAAAGGATAATTGTAATGATAATAAAAGTGATAATCATTAGTATCAATGATAATGATAATAGTAGTAATAGTAATAATAATAATAATAATCATGATGATAATGCTGCTGATGATGATAAAAATAATAATGATAATGATAATAATATTGACAATAAGAGTAACAACAATAAAGACAATGATGATAATGGTGATGATAATAACAAACATAATGATTAGATGATGATAACAATATAATGATTAGATGATGATAACAAAAATGAGGATTATGATTATGATAATAATAGTAATATTAATGATGATGATAAAGATATAAAACAACAGTGATAAAGATTATAATAGTAATGATAATAATAATATGAATGATGGTAATATAAATAATAATATTATGATAATGATAATGATATTGGTGATGATAGTAAAAACGAATGATGATGATGATGATGATATGGTAAAGGTAAAGATAACAATGATGATGAAAATGATAACAACGATAATGATAATACCAATAATAATGAAAATATCTTGGATAATTCTGATAATAATAACAGCGATGTTGAAAATAATGATAATCATAATAGCAACAACAACAATAATAATGATAATAGTAATAAAGATAATGATGATAATGCTATTGATAGTGATAATGATAATCATGATAATGATGATAATGATAAGGAAAACGATCTTGATAACAATAATAATGATCATAATAATGATATGAATAGTAACGAACAAAAATAATGATGATAATAATGATCACATTATCATTATTACTATCATCATTTATATGGTTATTATCCTCATAATTACTATCCTCATTATTATTAATATGTTATCACCATTAACATTATTATGCCCATTACCAGTATAATAATTAGTTTTGTCATCAGCATTTTCATTATCATTATTAGTAGTAATTATATTGCGAATAGTAGCAATTGATGCAGAAATTTCAGTATGATTATCAACATCTTTGTAATGATGATTTATTGATAATCTTCATTTTGTTATTATCAATATCATCTTGTTGATCACAATCATTTCATTGCTAATTTTGATGATCAATATTCATAAGGACATTAGTAATGCACTTGCAATGATTGTTAAGATCAATCATCTTATATTCTTATCATGTTATCATCTTTCGGTTATCATAAAGAGTATTATCGGAAATCCCATGCCCACGCTCTGGCAACACTCTAGGCCATTGTCCGGATAATCGCATAACTTTTCTGTTATTATTTTCCGCAAGAAATTATGAATGGCTCTTTTCTACCTCATTGATTTTATTCATTTGAAGTTATTTGTAACGTTACTTTTCATGGTTGATTAGAATCTATAAGTCTATCGATTAATGTTATTAAGCGATTGAGACGGTCGAGTGGTAAGTGTTTACAAAATATTAAAGGAGAAATGTAGACAAAAGAAATAAAAATAGAGAAAGAGGAGGAGGAAGAAAAAGAGGAGGAGGCATAGGAAGATGAGGAAAAGGAAGAAGAAGGGGAGAAGGAGAAAGAAGAAGAGGAGTAAGAGGGAGAAGAAGAAGAGGAGGAAGAAGAAGGGAAAAAAATTATGAGAGGAAGAAGAGGAGAAGACAGAAAAAGAAACAGAAGAAGAAGAAGAGGAAGAAGCTGAAGAAGGAGAATAAGGAAGGGAGAAAGGAATTAAATGACAAATTAAGAAAACGGAGACAGGGAAGATGAATAGCCTAAAGAAAACGGGGGAGAGACAGAAAGGCCGGAGGGAGGAGATAGGAAGGGGGAAAGAATAATAGCGAATGAAAGAAAGATAGAAAGAAGGGGAGGGGGGAGAAGGGGAGAGGAAGGAATAGACAGATAGATGGCTAGATGGAGGGAGAGGTAAATGAACTGACAGATAGATGGAAAGGGGAACATATAGATGTCAAGATGGAAAGATAAACAAATAAAATAATTTAGAAATTTAAATAAAGGTAGGTAATTTTTAATGATAAATATTCAGGAATACAGAGATAACGAGGATGGTGGTAGTAATAGTAATAATGATAGTAATAGTTATGATAATAATAATCATGATGATAATGATAAGAGAGAAAGGGGGAATAGAAAGAGAGAGAGAGAGAGAGAGAGAAAAGGGGGAGGAAGAGATAGAGGGGGGGGGAGAAGAAGAGAAAGAGAGG
>BOPN01012907.1:0-2500 GCA_017312705.2 Penaeus japonicus | reverse complement strand
GGTGGGAACAGGATGAAACAAGGGATGGAGTAGTGTCATTAATTAAGAAAGTAGAGGGTGGAGGGAGGCGTGGGGGAGGGGGGAGGGGGGGGGGGGGCTAGGAAATCGACCTCTCCCCTTCATGAAACAGGAGTCCAAGGGAGAGGGAACTGATGGCATCCCACGAGACTCAGAGATTGTTAGATTGTTAGCAACGCCTAGAAAAACAAACAAACAAAAAGACTTCCGTATCCACTGGTGAGCTAAGGAAGGTGAATGACCTCTCAGAGAAAATTACCCCGGGGATGATATAATATTCAACTGAAAAGCCCATGCAATTCTACGGCAATTTATATTCTTATTTTTGATTCCACAGAATGTAGCCTCATAAGGCCTTATTTTATCAACAACAAATGAAGAAGTAAGATATATCTATTCACCATAATATTTAGTATCGAGATATGAGTAAGAAATCCAAGTACATCTTCTTGTATATTATAAAAAGTAGACTAAAATATATGAATTTAGTGTAGTATATATTCCTTAAAATGTGTAATTAAGTCAACAAAAACATTTAAAAAAAAAATCAAGAGGTAATAACAAAGTGACTGAGGGTTGGCGAAAGAACCGTTAGGTCATTAAAGAAAACGTTAGGTCATTAAAGAAAACGTTAGGTAGTTCAAGAAACGTCATTCTAAGGGGTGGCTGTCATATTTACTGCATATGATAACTTCACATAATAATGTAAAATGATTTTCTTTCTTACCAGCCCGTGTTTCAATTATCAGTATCATTGCGTCGTAAAAGTCACAATCCACATAAATATCTGCTATTTCATGCAAGGCGGCAAGTTATAATGATAGTCGCGCTTGTGCTCGTCCCCGCACCACGAGAAGGAAGTTCTGTTTGCGACTGTTGATGCTGACATTAGTGCTACCACAGCCGTTGGGGATATTACAATACTTCTGTCACTATTATCCTATTACAATTATTATTAAAGTTTATTACTGCTATTGATATTACTAGTTGTAGTTGCAACGGTAATGCTAATGATAATGATAATAGTGATGATGATAAGAGTAATAATGATAATAATAATAATGATATTGATAATAATTATATCAATAATGACAATACCAATGATGATAGTAATGGTAAAAACACTAATAGTGATAGAAATGATAACAAATATCATGATGATAAAGAATATCAATATTAAAATCCATGGTGATGAACATGATGAAGATAAAGCGATAATGTTAGCAGTGATATCAATAATAAATACAAAAGGGAGGGCAATGATATTAGTAATGCAAATGATAATGATAATAGCAATGGTGTTATTGTTTCATATTTGTGACAGATACGTGACCTAGTCTTAAAAGACTTTGGAAGATTTTAAGGAATGAACTATTTCTATCCATATCAATATAGTCAGATGTATGAGTAGAAACTTTATTACAATCTATTATGAACATCATTTTTTTTTATACATAACAATTTGTGTGCCGCAGGATTATTTTAACACGTACCATGGGTAATGCTCTGAATGAAAAATGAACTGAAAGATTATGAAGCTCGGTGTTATCATCTTCCAGAAAGATTATTTTATCAGAATGTCAAATGACAACCTACAGAGATCATATGATATTTTGTGTATTGATAACAGAATACAGAAATCATGACGACGAATTAAACAAACGGTAAAATTAAGGAGAAGCAGACAATGCGAAAAGGTAACTGAACGTTGTTTATGTTGGGAAGGTGCGTGGGGGTGGGGGTGCTGGTGGGGGTGGGGTTAGGGTGGTGGGGGTGACGGACATTATGATATTGTTTCATCAGCATTCAGCATCTGGCTTCTACATTACGTCAAATTACATATGATGTTGATAATGTTAAAGCGAATAATTCCTTCACGGAAACTTGTAATTAGATATACAATGCGTATATCAAAATTTGGTGACATAATTATGCTGCAACTCTGACTGGATACTTGTGTTGATTGTCGTAATGTAGATGAATGTATAAATGAGACTGCATAACTTCACAACGCAAGAGAAGTAATTAATGCGTTTCGATTGAATCCTCATCAGATTTACATTTTTCATCAAAATTATAAAACGTTGATATACTAGCCGTCAGGCGAGTACGGTGGTAGCGCGCCGGCCTCACATCCCCGTGGTCGGCAGATCGAGCCCCGTCCAAATTCGTGAGTGTCCACAGGAGTCTGGTTGTTACCGCTGTGGTGTTGGGCACCACGGGGTCCACGGCGAGTAACGACCAAGCTCAGGTCGAGTCAACACTCGTTGCCACTCTCAGGAGTCAGCAGCACTCGCTGACAAAGGCGGGCTCGCCGTAGTACATATTAGCCTGGCGAAGCATTTGATCCGCAAATCTGTCTTATCCTTATCCTTAGAGGATATACTAGTCAAAAGGGACCGACCTGTCGCTCGTTCTAGACATTACCGCGCCCTTGGATAATTAAAGCTGCCTAACGTGGCGTTTCTGTTATCCTCCGTCG
>BOPN01012905.1:7500-10234 GCA_017312705.2 Penaeus japonicus | reverse complement strand
TTCCACTTCCTCCTCTTCTTTTTCTCCTTCCTCTTCCTCTTCCTCTTCCTCATCTTCTTCTCCTTCCTCTTCCTCTTCCTCTTCCTCATCTTCTTCTTCTCCTTCCTCTTCCTCTTCCTCTTCCTCTTCTTCTTCTCCTTCCTCTTCCTCTTCCTCCTCTTCTTTTTCTCCTTCCTCTTCCTCTTCCTCTTCCTCTTCTTCTTCTCCTTCCTCTTCCACTTCCTCCTCTTCTTTTTCTCCTTCCTCTTCCTCTTCCTCTTCCTCTTCTTCTTCTCCTTCCTCTTCCACTTCCTCCTCTTCTTTTTCTCCTTCCTCTTCCTCTTCCTCTTCCTCTTCTTCTTCTCCTTCCTCTTCCACTTCCTCCTCTTCTTTTTCTCCTTCCTCTTCCTCTTCCTCTTCCTCTTCTTCTTCTCCTTCCTCTTCCACTTCCTCCTCTTCTTTTTCTCCTTCCTCTTCCTCTTCCTCTTCCTCTTCTTCTTCTCCTTCCTCTTCCACTTCCTCCTCTTCTTTTTCTCCTTCCTCTTCCTCTTCCTCTTCCTCTTCTTCTTCTCCTTCCTCTTCCACTTCCTCCTCTTCTTTTTCTCCTTCCTCTTCCTCTTCCTCTTCCTCTTCTTCTTCTCCTTCCTCTTCCACTTCCTCCTCTTCTTTTTCTCCTTCCTCTTCCTCTTCCTCTTCCTCTTCTTCTTCTCCTTCCTCTTCCACTTCCTCCTCTTCTTTTTCTCCTTCCTCTTCCTCTTCCTCTTCCTCTTCTTCTTCTCCTTCCTCTTCCTCTTCCTCTTCTTCTTTTTCTCCTTCCTCTTCCTCTTCCTCTTCCTCTTCTTCTATTCCCTCTTCTTCTTCTTCTCCTTCCTCCTTCCTCTTCCTCTTCCTCTTCCTCTTCTTCTTCTCCTTCCTCTTCCACTTCCTCCTCTTCTTTTTCTCCTTCCTCTTCCTCTTCCTCTTCCTCTTCTTCTTCTCCTTCCTCTTCCACTTCCTCCTCTTCTTTTTCTCCTTCCTCTTCCTCTTCCTCTTCCTCTTCTTCTTCTCCTTCCTCTTCCACTTCCTCCTCTTCTTTTTCTCCTTCCTCTTCCTCTTCCTCTTCCTCTTCTTCTTCCTTCTTCCTCTTCCTCTTCCTCCTCTTCTTTTTCTCCTTCCTCTTCCTCTTCCTCTTCCTCATCTTCTTCTCCTTCCTCTTCCTCTTCCTCTCCTCCTCTTCCTCTTCCTCTTCCTCTTCCTCTTCCTCTTCTTCTTCTTCCTCTTCCTCTTCCTCCTCTTCTTCTTCTCCTTCCTCTTCCTCTTCCTCTTCCTCTTCTTCTTCTTCTTCCTCTTCCTCTTCCTCTTCCTCTCTTCCTCTTCCTCTTCCTCATCTTCTTCTCCTTCCTCTTCCACTTCCTCATCTTCTTCTCCTTCCTCTTCCTCTTCCTCCTCTTCTTTTCTCCTTCCTCTTCCTCTTCCTCTTCCTCTTCTTCTTCTCGGTTAAATCTCCGTGAATGAAGCGGAACGGGACTCGATCTGCATAAGGTAACGGATTGCGAGCAACAGCAGACTCCCAGATCCTTAGGCTCTGAGGTTCGGATCCGGCGAAAGGGAATCCGAGATCTTGTCATAAGTTCTCGCTCCGTTTCCCGCCTCGGATTTTGATCGATTTTGAGCGTTTATACTCCGTGCGGTTCACAGAATAGCGGCGCTGAGTGATTTTTTTTTTCTTTTTTAATGTTTTTTTTTTATGTATATATATTTCCTTTTTCTTCTCGTTTTTGCTTGTTCATTTCTATTTTCTTTTCTTTCTTTTGTTTTTATTAAGGAAAGATCGTTTCGATGGATTCTTTATTTATTAAATAAAGGTGAATATTCGGCGTGACAAATGAGGAAATATATTTCTTCGTCAAAGATACTCATTTTTTTAAATTTTCATCTAAAAGACATATGAATACCTCAGTTATATCATCATGTTTTCTTAAGAAATGTATAAGAGGAAATATACCAAACCCAGAGATTTACGAGGAAGGCTAAAAAAAAAAAAAAAAAAAAAAAAAAAAAAAATCAAATCCCCACAAGTTTTCGAATCTAAATATTGATACGGGAAGTATAAACGCGTAGGGTTTAATGCTATTCTGATTTCCCGAATCCATTTATTTTCCGAATAACGATTTCGACCGAGATCAAGAACAAAACTTATCTACAGGGCTTACCTACAACGTTAGATAAATAGATAGATAGATAGATAGATAGATAGAAAGGGTGGAAGATAGACAGTGACATAGAAAAATAGGTATGTATATATATAAAGATATATGTATAGAGAGATATAGATAGATAGATAGATAGATAGATAGATAGGTGGATAGATAGATAGAAAGAAAGAAAGAAAGATAGATAGATAGATAGATAGATAGATAGATAGACAGATAGATGATTTAGCAAGATGGAAAAGGTAACGATGGATGATAGTTAGGTATGATAGATAGACAGACATATACATATAAATAGACTAAAAGATAGATAAATGGTTAGACAGAATGA
The DNA here is from genome assembly GCA_017312705.2 of Penaeus japonicus. Classification (NCBI taxonomy): domain Eukaryota; kingdom Metazoa; phylum Arthropoda; class Malacostraca; order Decapoda; family Penaeidae; genus Penaeus; species Penaeus japonicus. Next base: position 7,732 of record BOPN01012905.1, on the reverse strand, counting down.
AAGATAGATAAGTAATTAAACAGATAGACACGTAGAAAGATAGTAATAAAGATTACTATCCCATGTAAACCTTGCAAACATGATAGGTAAACCTCTTTGGTTGTCGACTGGTTGTTGAGAGTCTACACCCCCGTCCCCCCCCCCTTCCCCCCTTCCCCTTCCTCTTTATCTAATATTTTGGTTGGTTGAGAAAGTATTTGTTTGCGGACCGGATTCTGTGATTGCATTTCCT
>BOPN01012905.1:0-2500 GCA_017312705.2 Penaeus japonicus | reverse complement strand
GCCTCGCAACAGCTGGCTCTCGTCCCCTCTGGACAGCTGGCGGCGACGATGACTTCACGCACCATCTGGGGAGGCTGTGAAGGTGTGTGTGACAAGGGGAGTTGGTGAGGGAAGGGGAAGGGGAGAGGAGAGGAGAGAAGGAGGAGAGGGAGAGAGAGGAGGGAAAGAGAAGGAAGGATGATGAGAGGGGAGAGTTGAGTGGGACGGAAGGGGAAAAAAGGGGAGAGAAAGAGAGGGAAGGAGAAGGGAATATGAGAGGGTATTAGGAAGGAAAGGGAGAGGGGAGAATAAGAGAGGGAAGAACGATGAAAGAGGAGAGGGGAGAAGAAGGGAATGGGAAGAGGGGAAGAGAAAGAGAGGGAAGTAGGAGGGAATAGGAGAGGGAAGTAGGAGGGAAAGGGAAAGGGGAGAGTGAGAGAGAGAAGGACGATTGCAGGAGAGACGGGAGAAGGAGAGAAGGGGAAAAGGGGAAGAGAAGAGAAAGAGAGGGAAGCAGAAGGGGATAGGAGAGGTAAGTAGGAAGGAAAGGGAAAGGGGAGAGTAAGAGAGGGAAGGACGATGAAATTGGAGAGGGGAGAAGGACGGAAAAGAAAAAGGGTAGAAAAGGAGAGGGAAGTAGGAGGGAATAGAAGAGGGAAGTAGGAGGGAATAGGAGAAGGAAGTAAGAAAGAAAAGGAGAGGGGAGAAGGAGGGAAGGAGAAACGGGAGGGAAGAGGAAGAGAGGGAAGAACAATGAAAGGGAAGAGTAAAGGAGGAAGGATGGGGAAAAGGGGAAGAGAGAGAGAGGGAAGTATGAATGAGAAGGAGGGGAAGGGAAGCGAAAGAGAGGGAAGTACGATGAGAGGGGAGAGGGGAAGAAGGGGAAGAGAAGAGAGGGAAGGATGAATGAGAAGGAGGGGAAGGAAGCGAAAGAGAGAGTACGGTGAGAGGGGTGAGGGAAGAAGGGGAAGAAGAAAGAGAGAGTATGAATGAGAAGGAGGGGAAGGGAAGCGAAAGAGAGGGAAGTACGATGAGAGGGGAGAGGGAAGAAGGGGAAGAGAAAGAGAGGGAAGTATGAATGAGAAGGAGGGGAAGGGAAGCGAAAGAGAGGGAAGTACGATGAGAGGGGAGAGGGAAGAAGGGGAAGAGAAAGAGAGGGAAGTATGAATGAGAAGGAGGGGAGGGGAAGCGAAAGAGAGGGAAGTACGATGAGAGGGGAGAGGGAAGAAGGGGAAGAGAAAGAGGGAGTATGAATGAGAAGGAGGGAAGGAAGCGAAAGAGAGGGAAGTACGATGAGTGGGGAGAGGAAGAAGGGAAAGAAGAGAGGGGAAGTATGAATGAGAAGGAGGGGAAGGGAAGCGAAAGAGAGGGAAGTACGATGAGAGGGGAGAGGGAAGAAGGGGAAGAGAAAGAGAGGGAAGTATGAATGAGAAGGAGGGGAAGGGAAGCGAAAGAGAGCGAAGTACGATGAGAGGGGAGAAGGGGAAGAGAGGGAAGTACGATGAGAGGGAGAGGAAGAAGGAAGAGAAAGAGGGAAGTATGAATGAGAAGGAGGGAAGGAAGCGAAAGAGAGGGAAGTACGATGAGAGGGAGAGGGAAGAAAGGGGAAGAGAAGAGAGGGAAGTATGAATGAGAAGGAGGGAAGGAAGCGAAGAGAGGGAAGTACGATGAGAGGGGAGAGGGAAGAAGGGGAAGAGAAAGAGAGGGAAGTATGAATGAGAAGGAGGGGAAGGGAAGCGAAAGAGAGGGAAGTACGATGAGAGGGGAGAGGGAAGAAGGGGAAGAGAAAGAGAGGGAAGTATGAATGAGAAGGAGGGGAAGGGAAGCGAAAGAGAGGGAAGTGCGATGAGAGGGGAGAGGGGAGAAGGGGAAGAGAAAGAGAGGGAAGTGCGATGAGAGGGGAGAGGGGAGAAGGGGAAGAGAAAGAGAGGGAAGTGCGATGAGAGGGGAGAGGGAAGAAGGGGAAGAGAAAGAGAGGGAAGTGCGATGAGAGGGGAGAGGGGAGAAGGGGAAGAGAAAGAGAGGGAAGTGCGATGAGAGGGGAGAGGGAAGAAGGGGAAAAGAAAGAGAGGGAAGTGCGATGAGAGGGGAGAGGGAAGAAGGGGAAAAGAAAGAGAGGGAAGTGCGATGAGAGGGGAGTGGGGAGAAGAGGAAGAGAAAGAGAGGGAATTAGGAGCGAGAAGGAGGGAAATGGAGAGGGGTGAAGGAGGGAAGGGGAGAGAGGGTTGTGTTTTTGTTACTGCTGTTGGTATTGTTGTCGTTGTTTTTGTTTTTGGTCCTGTTGTCACTGTTGCTGTTGTTGTTATTGTGTGTGTTGTTACTCTTGTTATTGTTGTTGGTGTTGCTACTGTTGTATCTATTGTTGTTGTTATTGCACTGGCATTGTTAGCACTGTTAATAATTGCTCATATTGACATTTGTTATTATTGTAAGTGTTCTTTTAGCTTGAAATTGCTCTCTCTCTTTCTTTCTTTCTCTCTCTCTCTCTCTCTCTCTCTCTCTCTCTCTCTCTCTCTCTCTC
>BOPN01012904.1:5000-10236 GCA_017312705.2 Penaeus japonicus | reverse complement strand
CCTTTCCTCACAGCTACCTCCAACGCGCTTCTTTTCCCTTCTCGTAGTTCATTTCCGTATCGTTCTTCGCAAGTGACTAGATCATATCCTGAAGAAGGGTTACAATCTTATCATGTCGCATGAGTGTGTGATTTATTCATATGTGAATCTAATTCGATTCCCATGCGACCGCTGTAGCATGAATCATTAGTAGATTGCGTATTAGGATTATGATGTGTGTCTGTGTGTGTGTGTGTGTGTGTGTGTGTGTCTGTGTGTGTGTGTGTGTGTGTGTGTGTGTGTGTGTGTGTGTGTGTGTGTGTGTCTCTCTGTGTGTGTGTGTGTGTGTGTGTGTGTGTGTGTGTGTGTGTGTGTGTCTGTGTGTGTGTGTGTGTGTGTGTTTGCGTTTGCGCAATTCTCACCATTGCTCAGAAAAACCTGGTTGAGGGTAAACGACACCAGGAATGAACCCTTGAAAGCGCTGGTCGTTCATCCAAGCCGAGACCTGCTAAGGCGCAAAACGGCGGCTACAGGGCAGGCCGGTGTCCTGCGGCGCCATAGAGACGAAGCGAGAGCCACTGAAACTCTCCACAAGAATATCAAGGAGAGCCGAAGTCAGTCTTTACAGACTGAGAATAGGCTACAATTGTGCGTGGCAGATCATAACCAACATTGGCTATGATGACCGCCGCTGTGATCATTGTGGCGCACCGGATGCCACCATACAGCACTATCTGCTGGACTGGCAGCATACTCGCTTCCTCAGGCAGGGCCCACAGACGATAGCCGCTGGGCCGGTGAGACGATTATGCCTCTTGCTTACCCCTTGGCAACTGGAGCGCCTGAAGGCAATCCGACCGCCTCGATAAGCATTCAGCTATAATGATCAGATGAGTCAGCACTTATAGATAACAGAGGCTGGGCCGCCTTGTGCATATAGCCAAGACGAAGCTTTGCCTTTGCAAATCTCTCTGAGCTAGACTGACAAATCATCGAAAAAAGGTTGAACTTAAGCAGCCGAACCGGCTTTCTTTACTCACTCGTTTTATACATATGTATGTATAAGTATATATATATATATACATATGTATGCATACATATTTATACACACACACACACAGTCAATGACTTTTTGATTTTCTCATAATTGTGTTGAAAGTTTACAATAAAACATTAATTAAACAATCAGACAATATTTCATTAGGAGTCCTGAAATGAGGAAACGAAGCTCTGTAACATTAGGAAAGCCAAGGGTTATATTCTAACAAAAGTACCACTAGCACAAGCACCAGTAATTGTGTACCCCCATGGAATCTTTAGCCATTGTTTGGGAGCTCAAATGGAATTTTAAGGAATACATAAGTAAATGAGCAACCTTAAGCGAGGTGCACTATAATGTGGGAAGTTCAAACTGACCACGGGACCGAAATTGAGACAAAGCATGTCGGATTTTTACAAATATGAGATATTTTACGAGAAAAGTTTGTCGCATGGAAGGAGTATTTACTGATAAAAATCATAAAGTAAGAGTTGGTGAATTAAGGGATGAAAAAGTGTAAATCAAGTTATTGCAAAACCGTAAAATATAGGTGGGTACATGAAAAAGTTCTAAGAGGCATCTGGAACGAGTTATCAAAGTCGCGGGTTTGATAGTAAATAGGCATTGTTAGTCATACTTAGGGAGGGAGATAGTAAAAATGTTCTGTTTATTTTTTATTTTTTATTTTTTTCTTTATTTTTTTTTTATTATTATTATTTTTTTTTTTAGTGTTTGTGCAGTTGATGTAAACTGAATATATTGTTACTGTTACCGAAGAATAGGTCCAAATTAACTGATTAACATTTGTGTTTTGCAAAAAAACATTTTATTCTACTATAACGAATTATTAGTATATCGCATATATTGTATGTTATTCCTACTTTATTTATCACCATACCCGTTGTGTGCATATCTCCCGACACTGCCTTATCATCTCAACTCTCTCCCGACAGCGCCTGATGCAGCATCACACAGGAACATTCCTCATACAAGTAATATATTGGGTCATATTTTCGTCTTTGCCATTTTATCATTATTACTTTTTCCAATCGGCTTTCTCTTGAATAAGGATCCAAGGCCGCACACTGCCTTCACATCCCTTCCCATGTCTCAAGAAAGCCCTTGTGTTATTCCGACTCATCACTTTGAACGTTGGGGATTTGCATATGCCATTTTTCTTTTGTGAGCCGACACCAATCTGCATCTCAGACAAGGAATTTTGTCTCGATTCTTCTTCTTTTCTCCTTTTCATTTTCCCCCTTTTCTTAATTCACGGAGCTTAGGCTGTGTGATGGGAAAATAGAAAAGTATTTTTATATATGTATCTCCTTTGGTGAGTCGTTTTTTTTTTTTTTTTCTTTTTCTTGTTTGCATCTTCCTTCCACATAGCTTTACCCTTTAGAAACTCTTCACGCACGTCAGACAACCCTCACCTTTCCTCTATGCCTTACACTTTAAAGGGACTTTTTACTTTCCCTCGCAACAGCACAGGAAGACGTCTCATTCTTTAAAGAATCGCCAGCAACGAGGCACTAGAGGCAATACACTGCACTCCCCTTAGCAACACAGCCCTCCTCTGATAGATTTCAGACTCCATTCAAATTTTCTTTCTGAAAATCACATTTCCTTCTCCGAAATCACCCTTTTATTCTGCCTCGAGGTACGTTTCTTCACCTTGTATACTCATTTCCTTTCCTCACAGCTACCTCCAACGCGCTTCTTTTCCCTTCTCGTAGTTCATTTCCGTATCGTTCTTCGCAAGTGACTTGATCATATCCTGAAGAAGGGTTACAATCTTATCATGTCGCATGAGTGTGTGATTTATTCATATGTGAATCTAATTCGATTCCCATGCGACCGCTGTAGCATGAATCAATAGTAGATTGCCTATTAGGATTATGATGTGTGTCTGTGTGTGTGTGTGTGTGTGTGTGTGTGTGTGTTTGCGTTTGCGTTTGTGCTTGTGAGTGTGTGTGTATATTGATGTGTACATGCGTGTGAAGAGGAATCACTGAAAATTTACCCAATAGATTTTTGTGCAACTAGATAAAGTCTCCTTTGAAAGATTTTTTTTTTTTATTAAGTGTGTCCGTCGAGACAGGTAAATTCTTACGGCATCAAGCCGATTACTCGGTTGCTGGGTAGATGACGCACTTAACCAGGACACCGAGCCCACCTTCAAGCAGAGCAGGAGTACCTATTTACTGCAGAGGTAAGCGCTCGAGGGGTGGTGGAATATAAATAATTTACTGACATAAACTAGCCACGTGCAAAAGGCAATAAAATTCATAAAAAGAAGGATTGTAAAAAGAAAAAGAATAAATAGAGGCGGGTGCTCAGTCGCTGGCCCACAAATAGTGGTAGTCCGGCAGAATAATCGAGGGAGCCGTAATCCATGCAGACCAAAGAAAAAAATTATAATGTCATACTTACAGAGACTCTAGGGTAGCCATTGACAACCTGCAGCATAGCACCTCCCTATATTCTGACCACAATTCTCACCATTGCTCAGAAAATCCTGGCTCAGGATAGACGACACCAGGAATGAACCCTTGAATGCGTTGGTCGTTCATCCAAGCCGAGACCTGCTAAGGCGCAAAACGGCGGCTACAGGGCAGGCCGGTGTCCTGCGGCGCCATAGAGACGAAGCGAGAGCCACTGATACTCTCCACAAGAATATCAAGAAGAGCCGAAGTCAGTCTTTACAGACTGAGAATAGGCTACAATTGTGCGTGGCAGATCATAACCAACATTGGCTATGATGACCGCCGCTGTGATCATTGTGCCACCATACAGCACTATCTGCTGGACTGGCAGGATATTCGTTTCCTCAGGCAGGGCCCACAGACGACAGCCGCTGGGCCGGTGAGACGATTATGCCTCTTGCTTACCCCTTGGCAACTGGAGGGCCTGAAGGCAATGCGATAGCCTCGATAAGCATTCAGCTATAATGATAAGATGAGTCAGCACTTATAGATAACAGAGGCTGGGCTGCCCTGTGCATATACCCAAGACGAAGCTTTGCCTTCGCAAATCTCTCTGAACTGAACTGACGAATCATCGAAAAAGGTTGAACTTATAAGTATATATGTATATAATATATATATGTATATATATATTGTATATATATATATATATATATATATATATATATATATATATATATATATATATATATATATATATATATATATATATACACACAATATACACATATATATATATATATATATATATATATATATATATATATATATATATATATATATATATGTATACTATATATATATATATATATATATATATATATATATATATATATATATATATATATGTATATATATATATATATACACACACACACACACACACACACACACATAATAATCTATTTATTCACCTAAGAGCGCACATCAAGATTTCTTTCTGACGTAAGGGATACTAGATACAAGAAGTTTGAATAATCTAAGACTCTTCCCAGTCATAATACCTCATAATTAAAAGCATACCCTGAATGATTCTCATAGCTCCTCCTCTGCCCCTCCTCCTCTTCCTCAAATTCTTCAAATTTTCTGATGTGTCTCATAATAAGGTTACGAGAAACCCAGAAGTCGTTCATGAGATCTATATCAAGCTGCATTTCCTTATGGCATGAATTATGCATGTATGTAAAACAGTGCTGAATCTCATATTGCATCTTAAACGTGTTTTTCCGTCGCTAAATAGAAAGGCTGGTTTTTAAATTTCGGCATCATATGATATTACATATAAACATATATACATACATATATACATACACACATACACACACACACACACACAAACACACACACACACACACATATATATATATATATATATATATATATATATATATATATATATATATATATACACACACACACACACACACACACGTGTACACACACACATACATATATGTGTGTGTGTGTGTGTGTGTGTGTGTGAATAGACTTTCTTTTCAATAATAGTCCCCGACAACCTCCTGCGGCAACAACGCCCACCTGACCGACTGCGGTTTCGACTCCTTCCCTTTTTCCCTTTCTGCTCCTCAAGACCAGGTACCTGCTGATGGTCCTGCCACTGACGCTAAATGACCCTATCCTGGCTGATTGGCACCGTCGCTGGGATCCTTTTGTTGTCTGGAATGGTGCCATCATCCTTCTCATCCTCCTCCTCCTCCACTTCCTCCTCCTA